>CM046811.1:28063569-28270855 GCA_025617385.1 Murraya koenigii
AGTATAATGATAGTTTTGAGAAGGATTCAGATTTAAAGGAATTAATGGAAACAATACATGATGTACTTGATCTTTGTGACAAGTTAAAGATGGTTATGATAATGGTCAAGATTTAAAGGGAAAAATTGATCATTTAAAGGAATCAATTGGTAGGGAAAAATTAATCCTCCTCCACAGCGTGTTGATGCTCCTTCTCTTGGTGGAGATGGACCGGGTGCTGATGCTTCTCTTCTTGGTTGTTTTTTGCTTCTTTTCTTTTTATTATATTATTAAATACATGCACATGTTGAAATTCGAACTTAAGACTTGAAACTTGATAAAGCTATCCACTATGCAGTGGAGTTAGGCCTTAGTCTCTTGCTTGTTACTTTAATTGACTTTTTTATTATTATTATTATTTTTTCTTGTTTCCTTTTCCTCTTCGTTTGTGTGTCGGGAGATTTTCTTTCTTGTGAAGGTAGATTTCTCATAGATCTTTATTGATCAATGGAGTTCTGTTACCACTCATCAGTTCTTGATTTGTGGTGCATGGATCTACGTTCTTTACTTGTTTTTGTTTGAGATAATTAGCTTTTCTTCTAGATCTTATAAGGTTTCTCCGCCCCAAATTGTAGAAGATTAGTTTCATACGTAGGGATGGTAATGGGCCGACCTGGCCAAGCTCAAGTCCGAGCTCGACAATATAAATATAGGATCGAGCCTTATAAAAGTTCGAATGTTCAAAATTGGTCCGTTCCTAATAGGATCGAGATGTGAGCTCGAGCTTTGTTCGGATTCGACCAATTTTTTTAATATTTAAATAATTTAATTTAAAATATCGTAATATATTAATATTTAAAAACTTTAAAACCTTATTAAAATAACATAAACATAAAAATTATTCTAATCAACATCTTTAGCATAAATTATATAAATAATTAAACACAAACAAAAATTAGATTTAATTCAAATAAAAACACAATTTAATTCAATAATCCAACTAAAAAGTTCATTAGTTTAACAAATAAATAAAAACACATAATTTGATTACACAATTTAAACAAGAAGTTCTTTAGTTTAAAAATAAGAATTCACAATCATACATGAAGGAAAAAAAAATTACTCCAATACTTATGGGCGTACGTTTAATTTTTTTTTTTTTAAGTTAGGGTCGGGCCGAGCAAGGCAGCGCCGGGCTATATAAGGCCTGAGTCCTGACCCGAATTTAAACAGGCTTGATATGTATAAACCCGAGCTCAAATTTTGTCCCTTAAATTCGGACCCAAGCCCTAAAAATAAGGGCCGGGCTAATCGGACCAAAATCAGGGCCGGACTTTTTTGCCACCCCTATTCATATGTATGTCGTTTATGTTGCGACAAATATGTCATTACAATATCTTATTGTAGTGATGTGTGATATTTTAATGAAATTTATATTTCTGTTAAAATTGCAAATAAAAGAACCAACTTTCCTATCTAGTCCTATATATATATATCAAGTAATAAATTAAGAAACCTATATGTGTGGATGGATGGATGCAAATTCATTGACACCTGTACTGAAATTGGGGGAAGAATTAAAAAAGATTTTTTTTTTTGGTTCGAAAGTAAAAAAGAATGAAATTCAGAAAACATTTTTAATAAAGAGTAATGATTTACATATATTTGGTACAAAATGACGATTGGAGAGTGACAAAATGATCATCACAAACGAAGGTAGTGTTTGTTTTTTTATCTGAAATTTGTATAGGTCTGAATATTACTGAAATCTGAATGGGTCTGAATGCATATGTCTGAAAAATATGTTTGTTTTTTACTCTTTGACGTCTAAATATAAGTGGTAAGTTGTTTGTTTTTATAAGCTTAAAACATCTTAATTCTAATATTTTTACACTTATGACCTTGAAAATATTATATATATTTTAAGTTTAAATAAGTATATATTTACAATGTTTTCTAGTACAATAGTTTTTATATATTATAAATATTTATAAGGTAAGCATTTGATATATAATTTATGAAAAATAATTTTGATAACATTATTTTTTTACCATTTAACATAATATTTATACATAAAAATTTATTATTTAATGAAGTTATTTGTGAGAAAAAATAATAATTTTTCATTCAGACATTTTATCATTCATATAAAAGTCAGGAAATTTTACTTTTTTCATTCAGATGAAAATGTCTTACAATAAGACTTCAGATGCAAAAATAAACAAACTAAAATATCAAAACATCTTAAATTAAGTCAAATTAAGATTTCAGATAAAAAAACAAACGACACCGAAGACAGTTAAGACAACAACACTACACTGGCGACACTCTGATAAAGGGACCCATATGACAAAAATAAAAAATCATATCTTATTTTATTATATTACTAAAACTAGGTATCCCCCTATAATTATCCATATGCAATTAAATTTTTTCTCCTGAATTCAAACAAAAGAAAAGAAATTCCAAAATTATATATATTCTATATATTCTTTCTTTAAGAGCTCTTTTAAATGTAAAGAAATATACCAGGTTTTTTTTACTTCTTTTCGAATAAAAAATAATTATTTTGAGTATAAAATTTTATTGTTTTACAAAACAATAAAATTTACAGGATAGGAGAATTTCTACCTCACAATTTGTGTCAGGTATCTTCCTGCATTTAATTTGGTTCATGCATCGCCTTTGACCCCATGACATTTTTGTGCCGCCTTGTCCGAGCTGTATGCGCGTGCTCGACTTGAGTTGGACAACTTGAGAAGGCTCAAAAATTTCCGGAAACCCAATAGAAGCACTAAGCATTCAATTTGAGTCCGGATCACGGTCCGACTCAATTGTATTACCACACCCATTTTTTAATCTTTTTCGGGTTAATTACGCATTCACTTTCGGGTCCGACTCAATTATCACCTTTTTTTTTTTTCTTTTCCTAATATCTTTTACGGGTTAATTACGCATTCAATTTCGTGTCCAGCTCCAGCTATATTACCACACCATATTTTTTTTAATCTTTTTCGGGTTAATTACATTGGTATACACTTGAGGGTCCAAAGAACGTTAGCATGGTAGTAACATCACGGACCTTCAATTTCAATACAGCTCACACATTTTCAGCCATACATTTACTCTCAACAACTGTGTTTCTTTTGTAATATCCGAGACTTGACATAATTCGCCGTCAATATAGAATGTTTGGGTAATATCGGACAGGCCCCTCAAAGCCCTTCAAGCTCGAGTACAACACCCCAAAGACAGCCTAGCCCGAGCAGCCCTTCTGGTCAAAGCTGGACAAGGTCGAGGAATTCAGAGCTGCTCGAGTCCCGAGCACTTCCTTCGCCTGCTCGTGGTCGTCCCTCAGGTCAAAGCTGGTCAAGGTCGAGAGTTCGGCACTCCTTAGTAAGCTCGAGGTCGTCCTCCAGGTCAAAGCTGGTCAAGGTCGAGAGCTAAGCACTCCTTCGCATGCTCGAGGTCGTCCCTCAGGTCAAAGCCGGTCAAGGTCGAGAGTTCGGCGACTTAGCCAGCTCGAGGTCTTCCTCGAGGTCAAAGATGGTCAAGGTCGAGAGCTAAGCACTCCTTCGCGATGCTCGAGGTCGTCCCTCGTGTCAAAGATGGTCAAGGTCGAGAGTTCGGCACTTCTAGCCACCGAGGTCGCCCTCGAGGTCAAAGCCGGTCAGGGTCGAGAGCTAAGCGCCTTCGCATGCTCGAGGTCGCCCTCGATCAAAGCCGGTCAAGGTCGAGAGCTAGCACTCTTCGCCGCCGAGGTCGCCCCTCGTGTCAAAGCCGGTCAAGGTCGGAACCGAGCACATCTTTCCTCGCCGCAAAGAACGGGTCCCCGAAGCACACCTTTTTCGCCGCCGAGATTACGCCCACGAGCATAGCTAAACAAGACCGACCCGCTTTCTCGTAATCCCGCACACCTTTTAATGTCCGACCGTGGTCCCACATGGCGTGGTGGTGATCATCATGCTGCTGGCACGCACATGCCTCAAGGTGTCATAATTTCTAGCGCACTTGCCCGACATGGTGATCCGCCACGTGAATCGGGTTAAGGGACAGCCGCCATCCCTGTGGAATATTCTCGCCAATACCGTACCGCCGAGGGATTCGGATACCACTAACGTGGAGTGGACAGACTGGAAATGGAAAGAGCGGAAAAATGAAGTATAAAAGGAAATGAAGGGAACGTTATGGAGGTTGGCAACTTTCATTCACAAAGGATCCGTAAGCTCAAACAGTGTTCTTTCTATTCTAATTTCTCTTATTTGATTTTCTCGAAAAACCATACTTATCCAAAAGGGGGCGAATAATACCTCAGATCTTTCCGGCCTCCTCACTAAGGGAGATACCAAAAGACAAACCCGACATCGACTTGAAGCGTCGGAGGGTTTCGCCGAACACGTCCGGCGACCCGACCCGGTTTCTCGTGAGTACAGTCCGGAGATCTCCATTCAAGAAGACAGCAGTAACAGGACGAAGGAGGTAATCCCGCCGAGATCGAAGCTTATCGCGAGCGTAAAGATCGAGGCACTCGCTTGAGCCGCGACCGTAAGGTTCGCATGACCCCGCCGAGCTGCTTGGAGGCACTCTTCGAAGGTTCAAGCACCGCTGAGGCACGCGGAAAATCGCATCAACATCTTTTGCGCCTGCTCGTGGGATAGCACAAAAGGCCTAATTTCCTAATACATCGAAGACACAACGCAACGATGAGGGAAAAAGCCAAGAGGAGTAAGTCCGTAAGAATCGAGAACTTTGAGAGAAGTGGCCAATGAGGCCTGTAATGTGGAGATCCGTAAAAGAATGGATCGGATGGAAAAACAGATCGAAACTCCGACCTCCCCGTTACAAGGATTTAGGGAGGGACGAGAAAAGCATGTAATGATGTCCCGGAGTCCAGCTGAGGGAATGCTCATGTTCGGAAAAATGTTGGAGATGAAGCCCAAAGACCTAGGGCACCAAATGTTGCAGTGAGAGAAGAAACAAACATGGAAGAAAGAGGGTCTCGTCAGCATTTGCAGGATACAGCCCCAACCACTAGTGCGGAGGAGTTGGAGGGAGAGGTGTGCAGGCTGGCACAAGTTGTGGAAGATCTTCGGGGGAGCGGAAAGAGTCCAAGCTGGCGAATAATGCTGGACAACGAATCTCCACTCTCCACAGAGATCATGGGTGTCACGATCCCACGTGACTTCCGCTTCCTGATGTGAAATTTTCGGAAAAAAAATGATCCATTAAGTACACATGGAATAGTTCAACGACATGACAGGGGTGCAAGGATTGTCAGCAGCTCAGAGATGCCGGGCTTTCCCACTCACCCCGGAGGGAAGAGCGAGAGAATGGTACTCGCAGACTCCACCTGGGAAGCATCTCGAGCTTGAACAGATGTGCAGGGAGTTCGCAGAGCAATTTCGGGCGCAGTGACCCCGAGGATGACATGATGGAGCTCGCCGAGTGAGGCGTAAGAAGGAGAGTCCCTCCGGAGTTTATCAAAAGATACCATAGATCGGTCCTAGATCTCGGTCCGCTCAACCATCACCAAGCTCCGAGAGGATTAAAGGATGGGATCCGGATAGGGAGACCATGGTATAACTCGCGGAGTCCTTCGATCCGTTCGTATTCGGATGCGTATGAGGAGGTGAAACTGGATAAGGTAATCAAGAGGAAAAAGCTGCAAAACTGAATAATTAGCAGGACCAGGAACATACCAGATAGCTCATCCAGACGGACGAGAGGTCAAGAGGCCATGCAACGCACAACCCCGAGGAAGTTTTTCCAAGAAGTCCCCATGTATTATAAAATGCTAATGTAAGATTTCGTCCCTGCGATGGGATATGTAAAAGTATAAATGTATGTAAGAATAAGAAAACATTTATAATGTAAGTTCAAAATGAAGATCGGCGTAAGAACTCTCGCCGAAGTCCCAAAGCCTAAGTCATTAGACGTGACTGCGCAAGCTCTGAGTCGATCAAGACCGTAGCAGAGTAATACCGTAAGAAGCTCTGGTCAATTAAAAGGCTCGAGTAAAAGTTTCGTAAGAACTCCGACCGAAGTCCCAAAGCCTAAATCATTAGAGCTGATCGTGCCAAGCTCCAGTCAATCAAGACCGGAGCGGAGTAATATCGTAAGGCTCTGTCAATTAAAAGACTCGAGCAGTAGTTTCGTAAGAACCCCTGCCAGAAGTTCAAAAGCCCAGTGATTAGGCGTGACTGCGCCAAGCTCGGTCAATCAAGACCGCAGAGCAGAGTAATACCGTAAGGTCTCGGTCAATTAAAAGGCTCGAGCGTGGTTTCGTAAGAGCTCTCTGCCGAAGTCCCAAAGCCTAAATCATTAGAAGTGACGTGCCAAGCTCCGGTCAATTAAAGCACCGCAGCGTGAGTAATATCGTGAAGCTCAGTCAATTAAAAGGCTCGAGCGTAAGTTTCGTAAGAACTTTCGGCCGAAGTCCCAAAGCCTAAGTCATTAGAGTGACGATGCCAAGCTCTGGTCAATCAAGACCGAGCAGCGAGTAATACCGTAAGGCTCCGGTCAATTAAAAGGCTCGAGCAAAGTTTCGTAAGAACTCCTACCGAAGTCCCAAAGCCTAAATCATTAAAGTGACTGCGCCAAGCTCTAGTCAATCAAGACCGCGAGCAGTGAGTAATATCAGTTAAGCTCGGTCAATTAAAAGGCTCGAGCAAAAGTTTCGTAAGAACTCCTGCCGAAGTCCCAAAGCCTAAATCATTAGAGTGATCTGCGCAAGCTCGAGTCAATCAAGACCGTGAGCAAGAGTAATAGCAGGTAAGCTCGGTCAATTAAAAGTGCTCGAGCGTAGTTTCGTAAGAACTCCCTACCGAAGTCCCAAAGCCTAAATCATTAAAGTGATCGTGCCAAGCTCAGTCAATTAAAGCACCGCAGCATGAGTAATATCGTAAGGCTTCGGTCAATTAAAAGGCTCGAGCGTAAGTTTCGTAAGAACTTCGCCGTAAGTCCCAAAGCCTAAGTCATTGACTGATCGTGCCAAGCTCGGTCAATCAAGACCGCAGCGTGAGTAATATCAGTTAAGCTCTGGTCAATTAAAAGGCTCGAGCAAAAGTTTCGTAAGAACTCCTACCGAAGTCCCAAAGCCTAAATCATTAAAGTGACTCGCCAAGCTCTCAGTCAATCAAGACCGTAGCAAGAGTAATAGCGTAGAAGCTTCTGTCAATTAAAAGGCTCGAGCGTAAGTTTCGTAAGAACTCTCGACCGAAGTCCCAAAGCCTAAATCATTAAAGTGATTGTGCCAAGCTCCGGCCAACCAAAGCACCGTAGTACGAGTAATATCGTAAGCCTCGGTCAATTAAAGTGCTCGAGCGAAGTTTCAAGAACTTCGCCGAAGTCCCAAAGCCTAAGTCATTAGAGTGACGTGCCAAGCCTCGGGTCAATCAAGACCGCAGCAGTGAGTAATATCGTAAGCTTCGGTCAATCAAGCACCGTAGCAAGAGTAATACCGTAAGGCTCGGTCAATTAAAAGGCTCGAGCGTAAGTTTCGCAGGAACTCCGGTCGAAGTCCCAAAGCCTAAGTTATTAGAGCGGATCTGCGCAAGCTCCCAGTCAATCAAGACCGCAGCAGTGAGTAATATCGGTAAGCCTCGGCCAATTAAAAGGCCTCGAGCGTAGTTTCGTAAGAGCTCTACCGAAGTCCCAAAGCCTAAATCATTAGAGTGATCTGCGCAAGCTCAGTCAATCAAGCACCGTAGCAAGAGTAATAGCAGGTAAGCTCGGTCAATTAAAAGGCTCGAGCGTAAGTTTCGTAAGAACTCCTGCCGAAGTCCCAAAGCCTAAATCATTAGACGGATTCGGCCAAGCTCGGTCAATTAAAGCACTGCAGCACGAGTAATATCGTGAAGCTCGTGTCAATTAAAAGGCCCGAGCGTGTTTCGTAAGAACCTCGTCGAAGTCCCAAAGCCTAAGTTATTAGAGTGACTGTGCCAAGATCGGGTCAATCAAGACCGTGAGCAGTGAGTAATACCGTAACAAGCTCTGGTCAATTAAAAGCGCTCGAGCGTAAGTTTCGTAAGAGCTCTCTGCCGAAGTCCCAAAGCCTAAATCATTAGACGTGACTGCCATGCTCGGGTCAATTAAAGACCAGAGCAGCGAGTAATATCGTAGTAAGCTCCGGTCAATTAAAAGGCTCGAGCGTAAGTTTCAAGAACTTCGCCGAAGTCCCAAAGCCTAAGTCATTAGAGTGACGTGCCAAGCTCCGGTCAATCAAGACCGCAGCAGTGAGTAATATCGTAAGCTTCGGTCAATTGAAAACCGAGAGCGTGAGTAATACCGTAAGGCTTCTGTCAATTAAAAGGCTCGAGCAAAAGTTTCGTAAGAACCTCGGTCGAAGTCCCAAAGCCTAAGTTATTAGAGTGATCTGCGCCAAGCTCCGGTCAATCAAGCACTGCAGCAGCGAGTAATATCGTGAAGCTCCGCCAATTAAAAGGCCCGAGCGTAAGTTTCGTAAGAGCTCCCTACCAGAGTCCCAAAGCCTAAATCCTAGAGTGGACTGCGCAAGCTCCGGTCAATCAAGACCGGAGCGTGAGTAACATCGTAAGCTCTGCCAACTACAAGTGCCCGAGCGTAAGTTTCGTAAGAGCCTCTGCCGAAGTCCCAAAGCCTAAATCATTAGACGTGACTTGTCAAGCTCCGGTCAATTAAAGCACCGCGAGCGCGAGTAATATCGTAAGCTCCGGCCAATTAAAAGTGCTCGAGCGTAGTTTCGTAAGAGCTCCTCACCGAAGTCCCAAAGCCTAAATCATTAAGCGGATCGTGCCAAGCTCTGGTCAATCAAGACCGTGAGCAAAAGTAATACCGTAAGCTCTCGTCAATTAAAAGGCTCGAGCGTAAGTTTCAGAGGAACTCTCGGTCGAAGTCCCAAAGCCTAAGTTATTAGGGTGATCGCGCCAAGCTCCGGTCAATCAAGACCGTGAGCGTGAGTAACATCGGTAAGCTCCGCCAACTAAAAGCGCTCGAGCGTAGTTTCGTAAGAGCTCCTACCGTAAGTCCCAAAGCCTCGAATCATTAGGCTGACTGCGCTAAGCTCAGTCAATTAAAGCACTGCAGCAGCGAGTAATATCGTGAAGCTTCTGGTCAATTAAAAGCGCTCGAGCGTAAGTTTCGTAAGAGCTCCTCACCGAAGTCCCAAAGCCCAAATCATTAGAGTGATTTGCGGAAGCTCGGTCAATCAAAGACCGCAGCAGAGAGTAATATCGTAAGTTCCTGTCAATTAAAAGCGCTCGAGCGTAAGTTTCGTAAGAACTCATCTACCACAAGTCCCAAAGCCTAAATCATTAGGCTGATCTGCCAAGCTCCGGTCAATTAAAGTCCGCAGCGTGAGTAATATCGTGAAGCTCCTGTCAATTAAAAGGCTCGAGCAGAGTTTCGCAGGAACCCTCGCCGTAAGTCCCAAAGCCCAAGTCATTGTCGGACTGCGCCAAGCTCGGGTCAATCAAGACCGCAGAGTGCGAGTAACATCGTAAGGCTCGGTCAATTAAAAGGCTCGAGCGTAAGTTTCGAAGAACTCCTACCACAAGTCCCAAAGCCTAAATCATTAGTGTGACTGCGCCAAGCTCTGGTCAATTAAAGTCCGCAGCGCGAGTAATATCGTAAGAAGCTCGGTCAATTAAAAGGCTCGAGCGTAGTTTCGCAGAACCTCGCCGTAAGTCCCAAAGCCTAAGTCATTGTCGACTCTGCCAAGCTCGAGTCAATCAAGACCGTAGCAGCGAGTAATACCTGTAAGGTCTCGGTCAATTAAAAGGCTCGAGTAGGTTTGCAAGAACCTCGCTGTAAGTCCCAATGCCTAAGTCATTAGGTAGACGTGCCAAGCTCAGTCAATCAAGACTGCAGAGCGAGTAATACCGTAAGGCTCCTGTCAATTAAAAGGCTCGAGCAGGTTTCGAAGAGCTCTTCCGCCGAAGTCCCAAAGCCTAAGTTATTAGCGGACTGTGCCGTGATCGGTCAATGGAAGACCGTAGCAAGAGTAATACCTGCGAGGCTGGGTCAATTAAAAGGCTCGAGCGTAGTTTCGTAAGAACTTCGCCGGAGTCGCAAAGCCTAAATCATTAGGCGGATTTGCCAAGCTCCAGTCAATCAACACCGCAGCAAGAGTAATACCGCGAGAAGCTGTGGTCAATTAAAAGGCTCGAGCGTAAGTTTCGTAAGAGCCTCTACCGAAGTCCCAAAGCCTAAATCATTAGGGCGAGACGACGCTGCTCAGTCAATCGACGACCGCAGCAGTGAGTAATATCGTTAAGCTCTCGTCAATTAAAAGGCTCGAGCGTAAGTTTCGTAAGAACCCCTACCACTAAGTCCCAAAGCCTAAATCATTAAAGCTGACTCGGCTAAGCTCTGGTCAATTAAAGTCCGAGCAGCGAGTAACATCGTAAGCTTCGGTCAATTAAAAGGCTCGAGCAGTAGTTTCGGAGGAACTCTCGCCGTAAGTCCCAAAGCCTAAGTCATTGTCTGGACGTGCCAAGCTCGGTCAATCAAGCACCGTGAGAGTGAGTAATACCGTAAGGCTCTAGTCAATTAAAAGGCTCGAGTAGAGTTTCGTAAGAACCTCGCCGAAGTCCCAATGCCTAAGTCATTAGCAGTGATCTGCGCAAGCTCAGTCAATCAAGCACCGTGAGCAGTGAGTAATACCGTAAGGCTCTGGTCAATTAAAAGGCTCGAGCGTAGTTTCGTAAGAGCTCCTGCCGAAGTCCCAAAGCCTAAGTTATTAAAGTGATCGTGCCGGATCGGGTCAACGGAAGACCAGAGCGAGAGTAATATCGTAAGGCTCTAGCCAATTAAAAGTGCTCGAGCGTAGTTTCGTAAGAGCCTCCTACCGAAGTCCCAAAGCCCAAATCATTGAAGTGATTCGGTCAAGCTCCGGTCAATTAAAGCACTGCAGCAGTGAGTAATATCGTAAGCTCTACCAATTAAAAGTGCCCGAGCGTAAGTTTCGTAAGAGCCTCTGCCAGAAGTCCCAAAGCCTAAATCATTAGGCGGACTGTGCCAAGCTCCAGTCAATCAACACCGTGAGCAAGAGTAATACCGTAAGGCTTCCGTCAATTAAAAGGCTCGAGCGTAGTTTCGTAGAACCTCGGTCGAAGTCCCAAAGCCTAAGTTATTAGCGTGATCGTGCCAAGCCTCAGTCAATCAAGCACCGCAGCGTGAGTAATATCGTAAGCTCCGGCCAATTAAAAGGCTCGAGCGTAAGTTTCGTAAGAGCCTCTACCGTAAGTCCCAAAGCCTCGAATCATTAGAGTGATAGCGCTAAGCTCGGTCAATTAAAGCACCGTAGCAGCGAGTAATATCGTAAGCTCCTGTCAATTAAAAGGCTCGAGCGTAAGTTTCGTAAGAACTCCGCCGTAAGTCCCAAAGCCTATGTTATTAAAGTGACTGCGCCAAGCTCCAGTCAATCAAGACCGAGCAGGAGTAATATCGTGAAGCTCCGTCAATTAAAATGCTCGAGCGTAGTTTCGAAGAACTCCTACCACAAGTCCCAAAGCCTAAATCATTAGAGTGGACGTGCCAAGCTCCGGTCAATTAAAGTCAAGAGCAGTGAGTAACATCGTAAGCTTCGGTCAATTAAAAGGCTCGAGCAGTAGTTTCAGAGAACTCTCGCCGTAAGTCCCAAAGCCTAAGTCATTAGCTGGACTGTGCCAAGCTCAGTCAATCAAGACCTGCAGCAGCGAGTAATACCGTAAGGCTCTGTCAATTAAAAGGCTCGAGTAAGTTTCGTAAGAACCCTCGCCGAAGTCCCAATGCCTAAGTCGTTAGGCAGTGACGCGCCAAGCTCGAGTCAATCAAGCACCGTGAGCGCGAGTAATACCGTAAAGCTCCAGTCAATTAAAAGGCTCGAGCGTAGTTTCGTAAGAGCTCCTACCGAAGTCCCAAAGCCTAAGTTATTAGCGTGATCGCGCCGTGATCGGGTCAACGGAAGACCGTGAGCAAGAGTAATACCGTGAGAAGCTGTGGTCAATTAAAAGGCTCGAGCAGTGTTTCGTAAGAACTTCGCCGAAGTCGCAAAGCCTAAATCATTAGAGTGATTCGGCGCTAAGCTCCGTCAATCAAGACCGTAGCAAGAGTAATATCGTAAGGCTCTGCAAATTAAAAGGCTCGAGCAAAAGTTTCGTAAGAACTCCTGGTCGAAGTCCCAAAGCCTAAGTTATTAGAGCTGATCGCGCCAGATCGGTCAACGGAAGACCATAGCAAGAGTAATACCGTGAGAAGCTGTGGTCAATTAAAGCGGCTCGAGCAGTAAGTTTCGTGAGAACTCTCGGTCGAAGTCCCAAAGCCTAAGTTATTAAAGTGACTCTGCCAAGCTCGCGCCAATCAAGACCGTAGCAGTGAGTAATATCGTAAGCTCTGCCAACTAAAAGTGCTCGAGCGTAAGTTTCGTAAGAGCTCTCTGCCAGAAGTCCCAAAGCCTAAATCATTAGAGTGACTGCGTCAAGCTCCGGTCAATCAAAGCACTGCAGCAGCGAGTAATATCGTGAAGCCTCGGCCAACTAAAAGGCTCGAGCGTAAGTTTCGTAAGAGCTCCTCACCGAAGTCCCAAAGCCTAAATCATTAGGCGTGACGTGCCAAGCTCCGGTCAATCAAGACCGTAGCAAGAGTAATACCGTAAGGCTCTGTCAATTAAAAGGCTCGAGCGTAAGTTTCGCAGGAACTCTGGTCGAAGTCCCAAAGCCTAAGTTATTAGACGTGATCGTGCCAAGCTCCGGTCAATCAAGCACCGCAGCGCGAGTAATATCGTGAAGCTCCGCCAACTAAAAGTGCCCGAGCGTAGTTTCGTAAGAGCTCCCGCCGTAAGTCCCAAAGCTCGAATCATTAAAGTGACTCGCCAAGCTCGGTCAACTAAAGCACCGTGAGCAGCGAGTAATATCGTAAGGCTCGGTCAATTAAAAGGCTCGAGCAGTAGTTTCGAAGAACCTCGCCGAAGTCCCAAAGCCTATGTTATTAAAGTGACTGTGCCAAGCTCCGGTCAATCAAGACCGCAGAGTGAGTAATATCGTAAGCTCTGTCAATTAAAATGCTCGAGCGTAAGTTTCGAAGAACTCCTACCACAAGTCCCAAAGCCTAAATCATTAGAGTGACTCGCCAAGCCTCGGTCAATTAAAGTCAAGAGCGTGAGTAATATCGTAAGGCTTCGGTCAATTAAAAGTGCTCGAGCAGTAGTTTCGTAGGAACTCTCGCCGTAAGTCCCAAAGCCTAAGTCATTGTCGGACGTGCCAAGCTCGGGTCAATCAAGACCGTGAGCAGCGAGTAATACCGTAAGGCTCCGGTCAATTAAAAGGCTCGAGTAAGTTTCGTAAGAACCTCGCCGAAGTCCCAATGCCTAAGTCGTTAGGGCAGACTGCGCCAAGCTCAGTCAATCAAGCACTGCAGCGCGAGTAATACCGTAAGGCCTCGGTCAATTAAAAGGCTCGAGCGAAGTTTCGTAAGAGCTCTCTGCCGAAGTCCCAAAGCCTAAGTTATTAAGCGTGATCGCGCCGTGATCGGGTCAATGGAAGACCGGAGCAAGAGTAATACCGGAGAAGCTGTGGTCAATTAAAAGGCTCGAGCGTAAGTTTCGTAAGAACTTCGCCGAAGTCGCAGCCTCAAATCATTAAAGTGATCGCGCCAAGCTCCGGTCAATCAAGACCGCAGCAAGAGTAATATCGTAAGCTTCTGCAAATTAAAAGGCTCGAGCAAAAGTTTCGTAAGAACTCTGGTCGAAGTCCCAAAGCCTAAGTTATTAGAGCGGACTGCGCATGATCGGGTCAATGGAAGACCATAGCAAGAGTAATACCGTGAGAAGCTGTGGTCAATTAAAAGGCTCGAGCGTAAGTTTCGTAGGAACTCCTGGTCGAAGTCCCAAAGCCTAAGTTATTAGAGTGACTCGCGCCAAGCTCACGCCAATCAAGCACCGTAGCAGTGAGTAATATCGTGAAGCTCTGCCAATTAAAAGTGCTCGAGCGTAGTTTCGTAAGAGCTCCTCGCCGAAGTCCCAAAGCCTAAATCATTAGGCGTGATCGGTCAAGCTCTGGTCAACCAAAGCACTGCAGCGTGAGTAATATCGTGAAGCTCTGCCAATTAAAAGGCTCGAGCGTAAGTTTCGTAAGAGCCTCCTACCGTAAGTCCCAAAGCCTAAATCATTAGACGTGACTGTGCCAAGCTCGGTCAATCAAGCACCGTGAGCAAGAGTAATACCGTAAGGCTCCGGTCAATTAAAAGGCTCGAGCGTAAGTTTCGGAGGAACCTCGGTCGAAGTCCCAAAGCCTAAGTTATTAGACGTGATCGGCGCAAGCTCCGGTCAATCAAGACCGCAGAGCGAGTAATATCGTAAGCTCCAGCCAACTAAAGTGCTCGAGCGTAAGTTTCGTAAGAGCCTCCTACCGTAAGTCCCAAAGCCTCGAATCATTAGAGCGGATTCGCGCAAGCTCCGGTCCATTAAAGCACCGCAGCAGAGTAATATCGTAAGGCTCGGTCAATTAAAAGGCTCGAGCGTAGTTTCGAAGAACCTCGCCGTAAGTCCCAAAGCCTATGTTATTAAAGTGACTTGCCAAGCTCGGTCAATCAAGACCGTGAGCAGTGAGTAATATCGTAAGGCTCGGTCAATTAAAATGCTCGAGCGTAAGTTTCGAAGAACTCCTACCATAAGTCCCAAAGCCTAAATCATTAGAGTGACTCGCGCAAGCTCCTGTCAATTAAAGTCAAGAGCGTGAGTAATATCGTAAGCTCTCGGTCAATTAAAAGGCTCGAGCAGTAGTTTCAGAGAACCCTCGCCGTAAGTCCCAAAGCCTAAGTCATTGTCGGACGTGCCAAGCTCGGTCAATCAAGACCGGAGCAGCGAGTAATACCGTAAGGCTCCGGTCAATTAAAAGGCTCGAGTAGGTTTCGTAAGAACCTCGCCGAAGTCCCAATGCCTAAGTCGTTAGCAGTGACGTGCCAAGCTCGAGTCAATCAAGCACCGCAGCGTGAGTAAT
Source organism: Murraya koenigii (assembly GCA_025617385.1). Taxonomy (NCBI): domain Eukaryota; kingdom Viridiplantae; phylum Streptophyta; class Magnoliopsida; order Sapindales; family Rutaceae; genus Murraya; species Murraya koenigii. Next base: position 28,078,503 of record CM046811.1, read on the forward strand.
ACCGTAAGGCTCCGGTCAATTAAAAGGCTCGAGCAGTAGTTTCGTAAGAGCTCCTCACCGAAGTCCCAAAGCCTAAGTTATTAGACGTGATCGGCTGTGGATCGGGTCAATGGAAGCACTGCAGAGCAAGAGTAATACCTGCGAGGTTAGTGGTCAATTAAAAGGCTCGAGCGTAAGTTTCGTAAGAGCTCCTGCCGAAGTCCCAAAGCCTAAATCATTAAAGCGAGACGATGCCAAGCTCAGTCAATCGACGACCGTAGAGCGAGTAATATCGTAAGGCTCGGTCAATTAAAAGGCTCTGCGTAAGTTTCTGAGGAACTCTGGTCGAAGTCCCAAAGCCTAAGTTATTAGCGTGACTGCGCAAGCTCCGGTCAATCAAGACCGTAGGAGGAGTAATATCGTAAGCTTCGGTCAATTAAAAGTGCCTCGAGCGTAGTTTCGAAGAACTCCTCACCACAAGTCCCAAAGCCTAAATCATTCATGACTCGCGCTAAGCTCCGGTCAATTAAAGTCCGTAGAGCGAGTAATATCGTGAAGCTTCGGTCAATTAAAAGGCTCGAGCGTAGGTTTCAGAGAACTCTCGCCGTAAGTCCCAAAGCCTAAGTCATTGTCGGACTGTGCCAAGCTCCGGTCAATCAAGACCAAAGCGAGAGTAATACCGTAAGGCTCCGGTCAATTAAAAGGCTCGAGTAAGTTTCGTAAGAACCCTCGCCGAAGTCCCAATGCCTAAGTCGCTAGGCGAGACTGCGCAAGCTCGAGTCAATCAAGACCGTAGCAGAGTAATACCGTAAGGCTCCGGTCAATTAAAAGGCTCGAGCAGTAGTTTCGAAGAGCTCTCTGCCGAAGTCCCAAAGCCTAAGTTATTAGAGTGATCGCGCCGTGATCTGGTCAATGGAAGACCGCAGCAAGAGTAATACCGCGAGAAGCTAGTGGTAAATTAAAAGGCTCGAGCGTAAGTTTCGTAAGAGCTCCTACCGAAGTCCCAAAGCCTAAATCATTAGAGCGATTCGCCAAGCTCCGATCAATTAAAGCACTGCACTACGAGTAACATCGTGAAGCTCCGGTCAATTAAAAGCGCTCGAGCGTAGTTTCGTAAGAACTTCGCCGAAGTCCCAAAGCCTAAGTCATTAAGGCTGACGTGCCAAGCTCCAGTCAATCAAGACCGCAGCAGTGAGTAATATCGTAGAAGCTCTGTCAATCGAACACCGAGCAGTGAGTAATACCGTAAGGCTCCTGTCAATTAAAAGGCTAGAGCAAAAGTTTCGTAAGAACCCCTGCCAGAAGTCCCAAAGCCCAAATCATTAGAGCGACTCTGCCAAGCTCGAGTCAATCAAGCACTGCAGCAAAGAGTAATATCGTAAGCTCTAGTCAATTAAAAGGCTCGAGCAAAAGTTTCGTAAGAACCCTCGCCGAAGTCGCAAAGCCTAAATCATTAGAGTGACTGCGCCAAGCTCGAGTCAATCAAGACTGCGAGCAAGAGTAATACCGTAAGAGCTCCGGTCAATTAAAAGTGCCTCGAGCAGTAGTTTCGTAAGAACTCCTGCCAAAAGTCCCAAAGCCTATGTTATTAGAGCGGACTGTGCCAAGCTCTGGTCAATCAAGCACCGTAGCAGGAGTAATATCGTGAAGCTCGGTCAATTAAAAGGCTCGAGCAGAAGTTTCGAAGAACTCCTACCATAAGTCCCAAAGCCTAAATCATTAAAGTGATTCGGCCAAGCTCTAGTCAATTAAAGACCGTAGCAGTGAGTAATATCGTAAGCTCCGGTCAATTAAAAGTGCTCGAGCAGTAGTTTCCGAGGAACCTCGCCGAAGTCCCAAAGCCTAAGTCATTAAGTCGACGTGCCAAGCTCGGTCAATCAAGACCGTGAGCAGGAGTAATACTGCAGTAAGCTCGGTCAATCAAGACCGCAGCAGTGAGTAATACCGTAAGGCTCCGGTCAATTAAAAGCTCGAGCAGCACTTTCAAGAACTTCGCCGAAGTCCCAAAGCCTAAGTCATTAGAGTGATCTGCCAAGCTCGGGTCAATCAAGACCGTAGTAGGAGTAATACCGTAAGAAGCTCCAGTCAATCGAACACCGCAGCGTGAGTAATACCGTAAGGCTCCTGTCAATTAAAAGCTCGAGCAGTAGTTTCGTAAGAACCTCGCCGAAGTCCCAAAGCCTAAGTCATTAGACGGACTTGCCAAGCTCTGGTCAATCAAGCACCGCGAGCGCGAGTAATACCGTAAGCTCTCAGTCAATTAAAAGGCTCGAGCGTAAGTTTCGTAAGAACTCCTTAGTCAAGTCCCAAAGCCTAAGTTATTAGCGTGACTCGCCAAGCTCCAGTCAATCAAGACCAACAGTAGAGTAATATCGTGAAGCTCTGGCCACCGAACACCGAGAGCAGAGTAATACCGTAAGGCTCTGGTCAATTAAAAGGCTCGAGCAAAAGTTTCGTAAGAACTCCTGCCAGAAGTCCCAAAGCCCAAATCATTAGAGTGACTCGCCAAGCTCCAGTCAATCAAGCACCGCAGCAGTGAGTAATATCGTAGAAGCTCCGGTCAATTAAAAGGCTCGAGCGTAAGTTTCGTAAGAGCTCCTGCCGAAGTCCCAAAGCCTAAGTTATTAGAGTGACTGCGCAAGCTCCAGTCAATCAAGCACCGTAGCAAGAGCAATACCGTAAGAAGCTCCGGTCAATTAAAGGCTCGAGCGTAAGTTCCGAAGAACCTCGCCGAAGTCCCAAAGCCTAAGTTATTAGGCGACGTGCCAAGCTCGAGTCAATCAACACCGGAGCAGTGAGTAATACCGTAAGCTCTCGTCAATTAAAAGCTCGAGCGTAGTTTCGTAAGAACTCCGCCGAAGTCCCAAAGCCTAAATCATTAGAGTGACTGTGCCAAGCTCCGGTCAATTAAAGACTCAGAGCAGTGAGTAATATCAAGTTAAGCTTCAGTCAATTAAAAGTGCTCGAGCGTAGTTTCTAAGAACCTCTGGTCAAGTCCCAAAGCCTAAGTTATTAAGCGAGACGATTCCAAGCTCAGTCAATCGACGACCGTAGCAGCGAGTAATATCGTGAAGCTCTCGGTCAATTAAAAGGCTCGAGCGTAAGTTTCGTAAGAACTCCTTAGTCAAGTCCCAAAGCCTAAGTTATTAGGTGGATCGGTGCAAGCTCTGGTCAATCAAGACCGCAGCAGTGAGTAATATCGTGAAGCTCCAGTCAATCGAACACCAAAGGTGAGTAATACCGTAAGAAGCTCTGGTCAATTAAAAGGCTCGAGCGTAGTTTCGTAAGAACCCTCGCCGTAAGACTCAAAGCCTAAGTCATTAGGCGTGACGTGCCAAGCTCGAGTCAATCAAGACCGCAGCAGTGAGTAATACCGTAAGAAGCTCTGTCAATTAAAAGCTCGAGCGTAGTTTCGTAAGAACCTCGCCGAAGTCCCAAAGCCTAAGTCATTAGAGTGACTCGCCAAGCTCCAGTCAATCAAGATCGTAGCAGCGAGTAATACCGTAAGAGCTCATGTCAATTAAAAGGCTCGAGCGTGTTTCAGAAAACCTCGCCGAAGTCCCAAAGCCTAAGTTATTAGCGTGACGTGCCAAGATCGGGTCAATCAACACCTGCAGCGAGTAATACCGTAAGGCTCTGGTCAATTAAAAGTGCTCGAGCGTAAGTTTCGTAAGAGCTCCTGCCGAAGTCCCAAAGCCTAAATCATTAGGCGTGACTTGCCAAGCTCCAGTCAATTAAAGACTAGAGCAGGAGTAACATCAAGAAGCTTCGGTCAATTAAAAGGCTCGAGCGTAAGTTTCGTAAGAACCTCGGTCAAGTCCCAAAGCCTAAGTTATTAGGTGAGACGATTCCAAGTCAGTCAATTGACGACCGTGAGCAGGAGTAACATCGTGAAGCTCTGGCCGCTTAAAAGGCTCGAGCGTAAGTTTCGTAAGAACTCCTAGTCAAGTCCCAAAGCCTAAGTTATTAGCTGGATCGCGCAAGCTCCGGTCAATCAAGACCGTAGCAGGAGTAATATCGTGAAGCTCGGTCAATCGAACACCGTGAGCGTGAGTAATACCGTAGAAGCTCTGGTCAATTAAAAGGCTCGAGCGTAAGTTTCGTAAGAACCTCGCCGAAGACCCAAAGCCCAAGTCATTAGAGTGACTGCGCAAGCTCGGTCAATCAAGCACCGGAGCAGTGAGTAATACCGTAAGAAGCTCCGGTCAATTAAAAGGCTCGAGCGTAGTTTCTGTAAGAGCTCCTGCCGAAGTCCCAAAGCCTAAATCATTAAAGTGACTTGCCAAGCTCCAGTCAATTAAAGACCAGAGCAGAGTAATATCAAAAGTTAAGCTCTGTCAATTAAAAGGCTCGAGCGTAAGTTTCGTAAGAACCCTCGCCGAAGACCCAAAGCCTAAGTCATTAGAGCGGACTGCGCCAAGCTCGCGTCAATCAAGACCGCAGCAGGAGTAATACTGCAAGGCTCCGGCTCAATTAAAAGCTCGAGCGTAGTTTCGTAAGAACCTCGCCGAAGTCCCAAAGCCTAAATCATTAGAGCGGACTGCCAAGCCTCGGTCAATTAAAGACTAGAGCAAGAGTAATATCAAAAGAAGCTCCTGTCAATTAAAAGTGCTCGAGCGTAAGCTTCGTAAGAACCTCGGTCAAGTCCCAAAGCCCAAGTTATTAAAGCGAGACGATTCCAAGTCAATCAATCGATGACCGAGCAGTGAGTAATATCGTAAGCTTCTGCAAATTAAAAGGCTCGAGCGTAGTTTCGTAAGAACTCCTTAGTCAAGTCCCAAAGCCTAAGTTATTAGCGGATTTGCGCAAGCTCGTGTCAATCAAGACCGTAGCAGTGAGTAACATCGTAAGCTCGGGTCAATTGAACACCAAGCAGTGAGTAATACCGTAAGAGCTCCAGTCAATTAAAAGGCTCGAGCGTGTTTCGTAAGAACCCTCGCCGAAGACCCAAAGCCTAAGTCATTAAAGCTGACGGCGCAAGCTCCGGTCAATCAAGCACCGCAGCAGGAGTAATACCGTAAGAAGCTCTGATCAATTAAAAGCTCGAGCGTAAGTTTCGAAGAACTCCTCGCCGAAGTCCCAAAGCCTAAGTCATTAGAGCTGACTCGCGCAAGCTCCAGTCAATCAAGATCGTGAGCAGTGAGTAATACCGTAAGCTTCCGGTCAATTAAAAGGCTCGAGCGTAGTTTCAGAAACCCTCGCCGAAGTCCCAAAGCCTAAGTTATTAGAGTGACTCGCCAAGATCGGGTCAATCAAGCACCGTAGCAGTGAGTAATACCGTAAGAAGCTCTGTCAATTAAAAGGCTCGAGCGTAGTTTCGTAAGAGCTCCTCACCGAAGTCCCAAAGCCTAAATCATTAGAGCGGACTGCGCAAGCTCCGGTCAATTAAAGACTAGAGCAGGAGTAATATCAAGTTAAGCTCTCAGTCAATTAAAAGGCCTCGAGCGTAGTTTCGTAAGAACTCTTCGGTCAAGTCCCAAAGCCTAAGTTATTAAGTGAGACGATTCCAAGCTCAATCAATTGACGACCGTGAGCGTGAGTAATATCATGTAAGCTCCGGTCAATTAAAAGGCTCGAGCGTAAGTTTCGTAAGAACTCCTTAGTCAAGTCCCAAAGCCTAAGTTATTAGGTGGATTGCGCTAAGCCTCGGTCAATCAAGACCGTAGCAGTGAGTAATATCGTAGAAGCTCCGGTCAATTGAACACCGCGAGCGGTGAGTAATACCGTAAGAGCTTCGGTCAATTAAAAGGCTCGAGCGTAAGTTTCGTAAGAACTCCTCGCCGAAGACCCAAAGCCTAAGTCATTAGGCGTGATCTGGCCAAGCCTCAGTCAATCAAGACCGTAGCAGAGTAATACCTGTAAGGCTCGTGTCAATTAAAAGTGCTCGAGCAAAAGTTTCGTAAGAGCCTCCTACCGAAGTCCCAAAGCCCAAATCATTAGAGTGACTGCCAAGCTCCTGCCAATTAAAGACTAGAAGCAGAGTAACATCGTGAAGCTCCGTCAATTAAAAGGCTCGAGCGTAGTTTCGTAAGAACTCTCGGTCAAGTCCCAAAGCCCAGGTTATTAGAGCGACGATGCCAAGCTCGGTCAATCGATGACCGCAGCGTGTGTAACATCGTAAGCTCTGTCAATTAAAACGCCGAGCTGAAGTTTCGAAGAACTCTGGCGAAGTCCCAAAGCCTAAGTTATTAGAGCTGACGTGCCATGCTCAGGTCAATTGCAGCCCGAGCGTGAGTATAACACCGTAAGACGCTGGTCAATTGCAGCCCGAGCAGTGAGTATCGCGAAGGTCCCGGCCAATTAATAGGCCCGAGCAGTAGGATCAAGAGGAGCTCTTGGCCATAAGTCCCAAAGCCTAAGTCTTAAGCGGACGTGCCACGCTAGGTCAATCGAGGCCCGAGCAGAGTATCAAGAAGCTCAGTCAATTGCAGCCCGAGCGTAAGATCCGTAAGAACGTGGAAGCGTAAAGGCCGCGACCGCCCATCATTATCGAAGTTTCAGCCTTATCTCGCCTCACCGAAAGACTAGAAACCGGGGACCGGTGTTTGCAATATCGGACAGCCCTCAAGCCCTTCCACCGAGTACAACACCCCGAGGACGACTTTAGCCTCGAGCAGCTCCTTCCGGTCAAAGCCGGTCAAGGTCGAGGAATTCCGAGCCGCCGAGTCCCGAGCACTTCCTTCGCCGCCGTGGTCGCCCCTCGTGTCAAAGCCGGTCAAGGTCGAGAGTTCGCGACTCCTAGCAAGCTCGAGGTCATCCTCCGTGTCAAAGCCGGTCAAGGTCGAGAGCTAGCACTCTTCGCATGCTCGAGGTCGCCCTCGTGTCAAAGCCGGTCAAGGTCGAGAGTTCGGCACTCTTAACCAACCGAGGTCGCCATCGAGGTCAAAGCCGGTCAAGGTCGAGAGCTAGCACCCTTCGCATGCTCGAGGTCGCTTCTCGTGTCAAAGTTGGTCAAGGTCGAGAGTTCTGCGACTTCATAGCCACTCAAGTCGCCCTCGAGGTCAAAGCCGGTCAAGCGTCGTGAGCTAAGCACTCTTCGCATGCTCGAGGTCGCCCTCGATCAAAGCCGGTCAAGGTCGAGAGCTAGCACCCTTCGCCCGCCGAGGTCGCCTCTCGTGTCAAAGCCGGTCAAGGTCGGAACCGAGCACATCTTTCCCGCCGCAAAGAACGGGTCCCCGAGCACACCTTTTTCGCTCGGCAAGATTACGCCCACGAGCATACCGGACAAGACCCGACCCGCTTTCTCGTAATCCCGGCACACCTTTTAATGTCTCGACTGTGGTCCCACATTGTGTGGTGGTGATATCATTGCGTGAGCTGCAGACATGCCTCTAAGGTGTCATAATTCCTAGCGCACTTGCCCGACATGGTGATCCGCCACGTGAATCGGGTTAGGGACAGCCGCCATCCCTGTGGAATATTCTCGCCAATCCCTACCGCCGAGGGACTCTGATACTACTAACGTGGAGTGGACAACCTGAAATGGAAAGATCGGAAAAATGAAGTATAAAAGGAAACGAAGGGAACGTTACAGAGGTTGGCAACTTTCATTCACAAAGGATCCGTAATCTCAAACAGTGTTCTTCCTATTCTAATTTTTCTCATTTGATTTTCCGAAAACCATACTTATCCAAAAAGGGGGCGAATAATACCCTTTCATCTTTCCGGTCTCCCTCACTAAGGAGATACCAAAAGACAAACCCGACATCGACTTGAGCGCCGGAGGGTTTCGCCGAACACGCCCGACGACCCCGACCCGGTCTCGTGAGTATAGGTCCGGAGATCTCCGCTCAAGAAGACAGTGAACAGACGAAGGAGGTAATCCCGCTCGAGATCGAGCTTACCGCGAGCGTAAGGATCGAGGCACTCGCTTGAGCCGCGAGCGTAAGGTTCGCAGCAGCCCCGCCGAAGTTGTTTGGAGGCACTCGCTTGAAGGTTCAAGCACTCGCTGAGGCACGCGGAAAACCGCATCAACATAGAATATACTGTCTATATTCTTTTCCTAATATAACATGGATATAACAATTATATAAATATTATATGAAAGGAATAATTTGCAATGTGGGATATATTCAATTGAACCAAAACCAAGTGAGTAAGATTGTATAATTTGCCTCGAAACATGAATCTACAATGCAGTAACGTGGTAGAATATTAATCAATATCACCCTGAATTATGTAACTAAAAACTTCAAAATATACGATATATATGTCTAGAACATGCTGTAATTATTATTGCGCATCCAAGAAATATGAGCTCAATAGTTATGAAAGAGGTGCAAGACAACTGTTAGAGCCTGTCCTTCTTCGATAATTTAATTCGGATGGTAATAGATTTGATGGAAGAGAAAGTGGGAGATGAATGAGATCTTAAAATTAGGCTCGGAAAATCTTTTTAAGAAACTTTTCCTTGTTTTAGATAAAACTATAAAATTTGGGGATTGCATTCAACTGAAATAAGATTATAAAATATAATTATGAGAAAGGTTGCATGTATATCCATGGGTATAAATAATAATAATATATATTTTTTTCTAGTTATTTTTATCAAGCATTTCTTACCAAGAATTTTTATATTAAAAGTAAACTAAAATTATAAATTTACTTGAAAATATTTTTAGATAATCAATTTTTAGTATTTTTTTATTAAAATTATATAATCTTGATATTATTATTTAATTTAGTCCAAGCACTAAATCATCCTTCTAGATCCGTCGGACCCTAAGCTATTATTGAAGGCATATTCCTTGATTTGTCCAAAACAATAAACAAGTATATATGATCTCAAGCCTTTGCAAATATGTCAAATCTTAGATTGCTTAAATTTTCCGTGCCACTGTTTTGGTGCTCCTATTGCGAGCTCTGAAGTGCATATTGACAAAGGTTTGGAATATCTTATAGAGAAATTGAGATATCTTTATTGGCATAGGTTTTCATTGAGAAAAATATTATCGAGTTTTAAGTTAAAGAACCTTATTGAGCTCAAATAGATTTACACTAAATTTGAAAAAAATTGAGATGGAAAAATGTAGAGTATACCAGTACCAAAACATTAATTTTTTTCCTTCTTTAAAATACAAATATTTAGTTCTAAAATTGATTGATACTAATTTAATGCAGTCTTCGTTTGTCTTCTGTTACAAAAAAACATTTAAGTTACAATATGTTGACCTTCGTGTACTCCCAATACCTCACACGATGCCGGACATATCAAAAACCATAAATCCTGAGGGAACAAATATCAGGGGTGGCAAAACGAATAAACGAATCGAATTCGAATCGAATAGTAAACGAATTGGGTCAAAATTCTATGAATTCGGATTCGATTTGTTTATTAAACGAATATTCGGTTCGATTCGTTTAATTCATATAATAGAATTGATAAACGAATTGAATCGAATTCGGATTCGTTTATTATTCGTTTATCCTTTACGAATTCATAACGAATCGAATCGAATCCAGATTCGTTTAAAAAAATATAATTAATAAACAAAATTAAGCAAAAAAAACACAAATTTAATATCCCGCAACAAAATACAAATAATTTAAATAATATTATACAGTCATCCAAATACCAAATACCAAATCCTTAATATTAAAAATAACAATAATTCAAATTCAAATTATAAAGAAATGTAATTTCTTTAATTCTCTTCATTTGTCTTTGTCACTTGAAAACAAAAATCCTACACCAAAAAGTAAATAAAATGTTATTAACATGCTGTAATATTAATAATAGTCATTGTAAAATTTCAAAAATCAAAATATATAGCAAATTTGTAGCATTTTCAAGGAAATAATAAGTAAACAAGATAACAGACTTTACCTACCACACTCACTACATCGTCATTTAGATCATTTGACACTGCATGCGAGATGAAGCATAATTAGTACTCATGTTTATAATGTTTTGAGTAAGTTGGTCCACAGTGATATCCAAATTTTTTACAATAATTTTATAAAAATAAATCTTAATTAGAAACAATTGCGCATAATATTATAAAAGAAAAGTAAATAAATTTTATAAGCAAGTTTTACCAATCTCTCCAAACTTCCAATCTCTAGTAGTAATAATTGCTTGGACTGTCTCCGCTTCAATACACTTCGAAATTGATCAAGAACTCGATCGCCAACATCGAAAGTCGATTCGGATGCAACGATGGATATAAGAATGCTCAAGATATCACGAGCCATGGAAGAAAAGTTAGGATAACGAAATCCATTTCCTTTCCAAAAACTTAGAATGTCCAAATCAATCTTTCTATCAATTCTTGGCTCATCTAAATAAAGCTCCAATTCAGATTTTCTAACATAAGCACTACAATCCATGTTATTAAAATCATCAAACTCCTACAAAATAATTAAGAAATAAGAATAGTCAAAATTCGAAACAAGCATGGAAATAATAAGTCTTACAATAAACAAATAAGAAAATTGTAAATATACCTTGAACATATCCATGGCCTTTTGGTTAAGTGTGCTTTGACTATTGTCATTACGTCTCGCACTTGAACCAACATCACTCATTTGAGTGAGTACAAATGTAGTGGAGGAAGATGGTGTGATCAACTTATACTCACCAAAAATTGAAAACAACTTATCTCGAACATGTTTCAACTCCTCCGAATTTTGACCATAAGCCTTACTATAAGCAAACTCAATAAATGCCAGCTTGTATCTAGGATCCAAGATGACCGCTATGGCCAAAATGGTACAAAAATCAGACCAATACTTCTCAAATTTTTCGATCATTTTTTGTGCCATAGTTTTCATGTACACATCCTCACTACAAAATAATTGATCCAAAGCAACTTTAGCCGCAAACACTTTCGGAAAATACAAATTTGAAGTGGGGTATTTTGAACCAGAAAAAATGCATGTGATCTCATAAAACATAGACAAGAATTTGCCAATCTTTTCTATTTTCCCTCATTCTTCTTCAGAAGGACAATTCTTGTAATTGGAATCACTCAATTATAAATGACGGAAAGCATTTTTGTAATACAAAACACTATCAAGCATAAGAAAAGTTGAATTCCATCTTGTAGGAACATCTTGTCTTAATCCTTTCTTGTCATCTAGAGATACTTGCTTAACACACTCTAAAAATTTCTTTTTTCTCACTTGTGACCCTTTGACATATTTCACACTCTCACAGGCTTTTTCTATTTCTTTCTCAATTTCTTTCAATCCTTGTTGAACAATTAAATTAATAATATGAGAACAACATCGAATATGAAAGAAATCTCCATCACACACCAAAGCGTTACTTAATCTCAATTGACTTTTTAATATTGCAACACAAACATCATTACTTGAAGCATTGTCCACAGTCAATGAAAATATCCTTTTCTCAATACGCCATTCACACAACAATGACAATATTTTTTCAGCCAAAACAACCCCAGTGTGTGGAGTTGGCATTTCACAAAAATTCAGCACTTTTTTCTGTAAATTCCATCCCTTATCAATGAAATGTGCAATGAGACACAAATAACCATCTATAGTGATAGAAGTCCATAAATTAGTAGTAAGACATATTCTACTAGGAGCTTCTTCTAACATGCTTCAAATTCTTGTCTTTTCCCTATTATGCATTTTTAACACATCGGCTTTCACAGTGTTCCTACAGATGTTGGGCACTTCATCACACAAATAATTCCAAATTCTTCTAATTCCCTCATATTCAACAAATTGAAATGGCAAATCATGTATAACAATGGCACAAGACAATAATTCACGAAACACATGAGCTTCAAGCTTGGGAACACGAGTTAGGGATCCATCACTACGATCTAACATCATTTGTACGAGGATCACGCTTTTTAAATTTTGCACAAGTTTCATAATGTCTTCTTAGATTACCTGCACTGAATTGCGTACAGCCATGTACTCAATGCTGCATTTTTACACACCGCTCTCGGCTTGTTGTCCGGATACTTATTCCCGGAACCTTCATCGAACAACGACCAAACTTGTGAAGTTAGTTTCCTTTATCGTGGTGCCTTTTGTTCTCACTGGCCTTAAACCTTTTCAATCTCTTCTTCCTGCTCGATTATGTCATTTACATCATCATCTCCAACACTAGAATCGATTAATTGTGTAGGCTGAATTACTTCGACTTGTGTCCATTCTCCTAAAAACAAAATAATTCAAAATTATTTTAAAGACCCTGATTAATCAAAGAAATTTATTTAAATAAAAATATTAAATAAAAATCAACTATAATCTAACAATTAATCAACATTTACAAGATACAACATCATAAATCAAAAAATAAAAATACCACAACATAAATCAAACATAAAAATAACATAAATTCAATTACACCTTTATTAAAATTCACAAATAAAATTAATACATTTAATTTAAGTAATCAAACCAAAAACCTAATTAAAATAATTGAAGTAAATCCGAATTAAAGTAATTCATAAAGTTAAGGAAGATCACAACCTACATTTATGGATAATGACAATATTTAATTTAAAAGCTAAAATAATAATAATAATAATAATGGAAGATGATGATAGACAATTATGAGAGGGACACCTCCACAAGGACCACCACCAAATGATTTGATTGAATGGTTCTGTAAACTCAATCCATGAAGCACAAAACAACACCAAAAAGGCCTCACCTTGCTGGAAATTCGCGTGCTCGCCGTTTGTATTAACAGCGGCCAAAGACAGAATGAATAGACAAGGCGATCCGCAAGTTGTCGCGTTCGATGACAGCAAGTACACCGAGCAAGGTGAAGCGAGGCGATCGGCGTTCAACGATAGCAACACATGCTCAACTCAGGCGAGGCATCCAGTGTTCGATGACTGCAATTGCGAGGCGGACGGCGTTCAACGGTTAGGGATTTGGGGTGGCCTTCGATTTCAGTCGCTTTGAGGGGGGAGTCGGAGAATAGGGGAGGCGTGAATGGTTTAGAGAATTAGGACTACTGGACCTGTTTTTTTTTTTTTCAATTTTAACTTATATTTTTTGATACAAATTTATTAAATTAATAATATAATTAAAAATTAATATATTTTTTAATACAAATTTATTAAATAAATAATAAACAAATTTTAAACGAATTGACCTGTATTCGATTCGTTTATGACCCATTTATTAAACGAATTCTAAACGAATAAACGAATCAAAATTTTCGAACCCGTATTCGATTCGTTTAATTAACGAATCGAATCGAATTCACCCATTTATTAAACAAATCAATTTTTTCAAACCCAAACCCATTTAATTCGCATCGAATCGAATCGAATAAACGAATCATGTCCCATATTGCCACCTCTAACAAATATTTTGAATTGTACAAACTTAATTGACTTGCGCTTCCCCATCCATCCAGAATTTGAAATATCTCACTATGTTGTGTTTCGAAGGCTGCAGAATTCTTAGGTCCTTTGCAAGCAACATTCATTTTGTTTCTCCGACAACTACTGATTTCACAGTGTTTCCACAGTTTTCTGGAAATATAACAGATTCACAGCTAAGGATTCAGCCTATGGCAAGTGCATCAGTGGAATGTACGCAATTCAGTCTCTCCCTCTTCGTTACACCTGAAAATCATGATCTTTTATTCTATTTTATAGTTAACCTGCCACAGCACAATTGTACCTGGGAGCGAAATTCTTGTCTGGTTCAGCAATCAAAGCTCAGCATCTTCAATAACTCTTCAACTGCTACAGCATTGCTGAAGTTTCCTCTGATTATTACTGTCAATACGGCTTTCAGCAATCAAAACTTATTATGCTGGCTAATACTCACTTCTTCATTGATTCAGATCATGTCGTGCTTGGATTTACTCGCTGTTGGTTTATTGGTTACAAGCATTAAGCTGTCTCATTTAAGTTCTTCTTTCATGTTTTTAGAAATGGTTACAATCAGGTGAAATGTTGTGGGGGTGTGTCCAGTATATGCAAATCCCAACGAGACAAAACCAAACACTCTTAAATTTGCCGCTGGCAATGAAGAAGGCCGCACTGATATTAGGGAATTGTAACTTGCAAGATAAGGCTGACATGAGTGGGAGTGTTAGCAGATCTGATGAAGACATACTGGAAACTTGTTACGCGAGAATTTGCCAAGACCAAATCAACGTCCTTTTTTCTCATATCCTATTTTCTTCTGTAAGTCCAACGCTCTAATTAATTTTTATTTTATCATTTTCTTGTGCTTTATCCTTTTTTTTTTCAATGAAGCTTTGACATGCTAGGGTTTTATTAAATAAAAAGAGTAACTAATATACCTATTTAGGGGATATAATGATCCTTACCCCTAAGATAAGCCATTGCATCAAGAATAACATAGAGAGAAACTTTAAGGAAAAAATAAATCGAAAACAAACGCATATGAAATGAAAGATACTTTGGAAGCCATTAACATCTTGAGACTAGAATAGTTGAATATCCTAGGGAGGATCATTCTATCAAAAAAAGATCATCATGATTAAGACCTAGATTAGCATGACAATCTTCTATAAAAAAAAGATCATTATGTTTAAGACCTAGATTAGCATGACAATCTGCAGCATTATTGTTCTCCCTAAAGGTGAGTTAATGTTGTATTTGGGAACAAGATGAATCAGACAAAAACAACACCCAAGATTGAAAACAAGAACAGCAAATTACTCAAATAAAAGAAATTAACAGAGACTCAAGCTTTATTGTTTGAAGGGAAAAACAACACACTTTTATTACTCAAACTGTTTACAAATCAATCACAATCTGTCAAGAAGATTACAAGCTCTCACAAGAAACAAGAATTTCAGAATTTGGAAGAAATCTAAAAGAGAAAGGCTTGCTAGATCAGGTGCCACGCACTAGGTCTTATATATTGTTTCTGGAAAACGTCCTGAAACCGTGTAACAAACATAACGAATTCAAGCCACGTCATCAAACCATTACAAACAGACCCCTAAACTGTAGTCAATATGCACTTTAACCCCAATAACTCTCACTTAACTGAACTTAAGTCCTAAAATAGAACTTAAACTTTTCACATCCTCCACCTTGCAGATCTGATTCAGTTTAATTCTTGTCCATAAGAGCTGCTGAAAAAACCCTTCAGGCACACAAATTATCACTCGATTACACAAAGTAATAAGTAAGAACTGACAGTAATCTCAATCAAGTCTACATAAAACTTGAACTTTGCAGTGGGGATAACCTTTGTGAGCACATTAGTAGGATTAACATCAGTGTGTATTTTTGACATTGATACAACACCCTTAGCTACTTCATCTATGATGAAATGGAGCTTAACATCAATGTGTTTAGTCCTCTCATGATACACTTGATTCTCAATGAGATGGATAACACTTTGATTATCACAAAAGATAGATACAGTATTTTGTTTTAACCAAAGTTCACTTAAGATCCCATTAAGCCACTTTGCTTCATTCACTGCTTTTCTAGCAGTGACAAACTCAATTTCTGTGGAAGACAAAGCAACCATAGGTTAAAGATTTGCTTTCCAATTGACTAAACAATCATTCACTATAAACAAGTAGCTTGAAATAAACTTTCTTCCATCTAAATTTCCAGCAAAATCAGAGTCATCATGAACCACAAGTTTGTTCTCATCCTGTTTTGCTCTTCCATATATCAAACCATGATTAAAAGTGCCCTTAAGATATCTCATGATCCACTTAACAACATCCTGATGTTCCTTTCTAGGATCACTCATAAACCTGCTAACTACACTAACAGCATAAGCAATGTCTGCCCTTGTACATACCATTGCATACATGAGGCTTCCAACAGCTTGAGCATATGGTATTCATTTATTAAGAAATTATCTTGATTAGTAGTAGGAACTTGTGCCTTTGAGGTTTAAATTGAGATCCTAATGGAGTCTAAACATATTTTGCATTTAGCATGCCAAACCTATCAAGCACCTTTAGAATATACTTTTCTTGGCTGATAAACAGAGTTGCAACACTTCTATCTTTGATTATGTCCATTCCAAGTATTCTTTTAGCATATCTAAGGTCTTTCATCTAAAACTCATCATTCAGCAAACCTTTAAGCTTCTCAATTTCACCTCTATCTTTGCTGGCAAATAACATATTGTCAACATACAGCAGAAGACAAACAACTTCACTTGAATTTGAGCTTCCAAAATAAACACAGTTGTTATATTTACTCCTATGATAACTACTAGATATCATGAACTCATCAAACCTTTTATACTATTTCCTTAAAGACTACCTTAAACCATAAAGAGATTTGTTTAGAAGGCATATATAGTCTTCTTGCCCTTTGGCCTTAAATCTTTCTGGTTATGTCATCAGAATCTCTTCATTAAGCTTCCCATGAAAAAGGTTGTTTTGACATCCATTTGGTCTAGCTCCAAATCAAGTGAAGCTACCATAGACAGTAATATTCTTATAGAGCTATGCTTTACTATAGGTGAGATAACCTCATTGAAGTCCACCTATTCTCTTTGTATAAAGCCTCTAACAACTAATCTAGCCTTGAACCTTGAAAATCCATTTGTGTAAAGCCTCAGTACTTGGAATTCCTTCTTTCATTTTGAAAGTCTATTTACAGTTGACCAATCTTCTGTTTCCTAGATTTGGAATAAGAATCCAGGTTTGATTCTTCATTAAAAAGTCTATTTATTCAGTTATAACTTTGATCTAATTGTTGCTATTACTACCTTTCACAGCCTCTGAGTAATTTCTTGGCTCCTCAATGGCTATGTCTTCTGCGCTGATGAGAGCATATGCTATCATTCAAGCATATGCATATCTGCTTGTTGGTCTGATTAATTTTCTAATTCTATCTCTGGCCAGCTGATAATTATGTAAATAAGAAATAATTGTTCTTGATTCACCTATTTCTAACCTTCCTTGAGAGTTTCCTACTGCATCACTGTATTCTACTTTATTTTTACTATCACCAGATGAGTTTACCTCAACCTTGGTCTCCTTAACAGTAGTAACTTCCTTACTTAATTCATCTGCAGAGGTGTCAGTGTCCAAAGTAGAAATATCAAACTTCTTGACCATTGTTTCCTTATAAAACACTACATCTGTACTAATGATACACTTATATTCTGCACCACACCAGACCTTGTATCTTTTAATCCCTTCTGGATAGCCAACAAATACCCCTCTTAAAGCTCTTACATCAAGCTTACCCTGCCTAACATGGACATAAGCTGGACATTTAAATAACCAGATGATTATAGTTTGCTGACACACTAGTCCAAACTTCTTCTGGTAACTTGAATTTGATTGGTGAAGAAGGACTTTTATTTACTAGATAGCAAGCTGTAGTTATAGCCTTTGCCCCAAAAACTCCTTGGAAGCTTAGAGTTGATTAGCAAACACTTTGTTTGATCAATGAGAGTCCTATTCATTCTATCAGCTAATCCATTTTACTGAGAAGTGAACGTAACAGTTTTGTGTCTGGTGATTCTATGCTTTTGACAGTACTGATCAAACTCTTTGTTATAAAATTCAAGCCTATTATTAGTTCTGAATATTTTCACCTTCATTCCAGTCTGCTTTTCAACAAGAGCTCTCTATATTTTGAACCTCTTAAGGGCTTGATCTTTAGTTTTAAGTATATACAGCCAAACATTCCTTAAATATCATCTATGAATGTAACAAATTACCTTCCACCACTTAATAATGGAGCTTGAGCAAGCCCCCATAAGTCAGAGTGAAAATAATCCAATATATTCTTAGATTTATGTACTCGCTTATCAAACTTAACTCTATGAGCGTTCCTAAGATGTAGTTTTCACAGAACTCTAACTCTTCAATTTTATCACCACACAACAGCCCTTGTTTAATTAGTTCTTTTAAGCTTTTTACACTCATATGGCCAAGTCTTAAATGCCACAATCTGGCTCTGTCAATATCAGTATCTACATGTAAAGCAGACAATATAGGTACATAGAGTCTATTATTCTTGACCTCTTTTATCACTACATTTGTATTTTTCATTATCTTTAAATCTTTATGGTCTGATTTAAAGACATAACCTGAGCTATCTAGAATGCCTAAAGAAATCAAGTTCTTCTTTAGTCTAAGCACATGCCTTACATGCCCAAGAGTCCTTATGGTTCCATCATACATTCTAATTTTTATTGAATCAATACCCACAATTTTACAAGCATTGTGGTTACCCATTATCACTCTTCTACCATCTATAGACTCATAATCATGAAAAATACTCTTATTAGGACTCATATGGAAAGAAAAACCAAGTCTAAAACCCACTGACATTCAATCTTCCCATTTGATGCAACTAACAAATAAACACTCTGATAGCCTCCATTTGAAGACTCATCTAATGCTATAGCAGCATCACCTAATTTCTCTCTGTTATCTCTTTTCTTCTGAGTACAATCTTTGATGTAATGGCTAGTATTCTTATAGTGGAAACATTTTCTTCTTCTCATCTTTTATTTCTTAGATTCATCCTTTTTTTTGTTCTTTCTTTTCTTATCCATTTTCTTTTCTAATCTTGCCATCAAACCCTCACCAGGGTTTATGTCTATATCTCATGAGTGCTTTTGAATTTCTTTATAGCACAGAGAAGCCTTCACGTCTTCTAGAGTAAGGATTGTTCTACCATATACATGGTGTCTATAAAACCCTCATAGGATTTTGGTAATGAGATCAGTAAGAAGAAGACCTCATCTTCATCACTAATCTTGATGTTTTCAACTCCTTCAAGATCAAGAATGATCTTGTTAAAATATCAACGTGTTCTTGCATTGACACTCCCTCTTGCATAGAGAAAGTATAAAATCTTTTCTTCACAAATATCCTATGAGGAAGAGACTTCTTCAAACACAAAGTCTCCACTTTGTTCCAAATACTAAGAGTTGTTTTTTCATCTGAGATTTCTCTCAAGATTGAGTCATTTAGACTTAAAATTAACGTACTATGAGCTATGTTTTGAATTTACTTCTTCTTTTCATCAGGCTTTGAACTTGTAGCTGTCTCTGGATCCTCTTCTTCCAGTGCAGATTCAAGTCTTTGATGCATAATAAGAGCTTTTACCTTCATCTTCCAAAGTGAGAAATCACCACCAATAGTAAATTTCTCAATTTTAATTTTTGGAAATGACATTATAATGATCCACCAAGGCTCTGATACCACTTGTTGTATTTGGGAACAATATGAATCAGACAAAAAAAACCCAAGATTGAAAACAAGAAAAAAAAATTACTCAAATAAAAGAAATTAATACAGACTCAAGCTTCACTGTTTGAAGGGAAAAATAACACACTCTTATTGCTCAAACTGTTTAAAATCAATCACAATTTTTTAAGAAGATTACAAGCTCTCAAAAGAAAGAAGAATTTCAGAATTTGGAAGAAATCTAAGAGAGAAAGGCTTGCGAGATTAGGTGCCACGCATTAGGTCTTATATATTGTTGTTTTTGGAAAATTTCCAGAAACTGTGTAACAAACATAACGAATTCAAGCCACGTCATCAAATCCATTGCAAACAGACCCTTAAACTGTAATTAATCTGCACTCTAACCCCACGACTGCACTTAAGTCCTAAAACATAACTTAAGTCTTTACAGTGAGCAATTGTAATCCATGATAAGCTTTATCTTTGGGCCAGTTTGGGATTGCGGTAGCTTATTAAATAACCTGCTTATGATGTGCAGATGAAATAAGCTACTGCTTATAAAAGTAGTTTGGTGTTTGGTAAATTGTGTTGTTGCAGTTATTGTGAGTTTAAAAAGTAGAGTACATGCATTTGATTAATTTTATTATGAAAGTATTGTTTTATTATATAATAACCAAAATACACATAAGTTTAAATTTCTTTTTATTTTTAGAGTATGTTTAATAAATTATTTGGAAATGCCTTTTTTTTAATATATAAAATTACATAAAGTGAAGAAAAACTCAACTAAATAAAATCTAATAAACTTAATTGTCACAAAAAATATGATCTAAATTCATAGTTATACATAATTCAAATAAAATAAAAAGTAATATTTATTACATTCACATTAAATTGATATTAGAGAGATTATACAATAGTTATAGTGGTAATTTAATTAGAAAAATACTTTGCCAACAAAAGAGTGAAAGAAGGATGATAGAAACTGCAGTAGCTTGCTGTTGTTTCACGTGTTCCTACTTCCACTCTTTTGTTTTATTTTAAAACAATAAATAATGTAAGGAAACAAAGAAATAATAAAAAATAAAATTGGGAAACATTAAAATAATGATAAAAGACAAAAGAAAAATGAACGTGTGATATTACCAAACCATTATCACTGAGATTTTTCCCTTTGCAATAACCTAGTGGAAAAGTGAAATAAAACTAGCGGCTTCGTTGTGGATCGAGATCTGCATTTGAAGGTCTGCATTTGGTGCCAAAGACCATGCCAACAACTTTGATGAAATTGTAGCCGATAATTGATAACAGTCTCTTTCTTATTACATTCAAATATAATTAACTCTATTTAATTATATATTTAAATTGTGAGAAATTTTTTTTTTAGTTTAAATCATTAGAAAGAAATGGTTTGATACTTATAAAAATTGCTGGATGTGTTTTATATATTTAAATTGCTAGAAAGTAATGGATTAAATTCAAAAAATTATTACAGAATATGTGTAATATATTTAAATCGTGAGAATATTTTTCTAGTTTAAATTGTTAGAAAGTAATGGTTTGAAACTTATAAAAATTCCTGGATGTGTTTTATATATTTAAATTATTAGAAAGTAATGGATTAAATTTAAAAAATTATTGCATAATGTGTGTAATATATTTAAATTATTAGAATTTTTTTACTGGACAAAAATATTACAAAAGATTTTAATTACTTATTTTTAATAAAAATGTTAGTTACTTTTGTTGCCGTGGAGAAATTAAAAAAAGAGCATGCATTTGAAAAGTTACAAGAAACAGGAGCCAACAAAGATAAAATATGAGCCAACTCTTGGGATGTTATTTGATAGTCATGAAGAGATGTTTGCATTTTACAAAGCCTATGGTAAACAAGAAGGGTTTCCTATGAAGGTGTGAACTACTAAGAAAGGGAGTAATGGGATTGTAAAGTGTCCGACATTTGCATGTAGTCGTAGCAGCAAGTTGGAAAGTATGTCTACTAATATGTTGGTGCCGAAATCTATTGCAAAGAATGGTTGTGATGCTAAAATTGGAGGTTGTCTAAATGAAGATGGAAAATGGGTTCTTTAAATTTTAAACCTTCAACACAATCATGGATTGAGTCCAAATAAAGCTAGATATTTCCCTTATAACCATGAGAATTAGTGCAAGTGCAAAAAGCGAATTGAAATGAATGATTGTCTTTGGAATTAAAATAGTGCAAAATTTCAATTCTATTGTTGTTGAAGCTAGTGAACATGAAAATGTCTCATTCTTAGAGAAAGACTGCAGAAATTTTATTGACAAAACAAGGATTACAGTTGGGGAAGAAGATGCTATGGCATTTTAAAGTACTTCCAGAAAAAGCAAGCCGAATATAAGGGTTTTTTTTAGCATTGATTTTGATGAGCAAGATCGATTAAATAATGTATTTTGGGCAGATTCGAGGAGTAGAGTAGCTTACAAATATTTTGGAGATGTCATCACATTTGACACTACATATCTTTTCAATAAGTATGACATGCCATTCACTCCCTTTGTTGGGGTTAATCATTATGGCCAGACTATTTTATTAGGATGTGGATTCATTTCACACGAGGAAACAGAGACGTTTACATGGTTATTTGAGGCGTGGCTTGCATGTATGTCTAATTTCCTCCCCTTGGTATCATTATAGACCAAGACAAGCCATGCATAAAGTAATTGAAAATTTTTTTCCAATTACTAGACATCGATGGTGTTTATGACATATAATGAAAAAGATACCTAGGAGCTTTTAAAGAATGTGAAGGCATTATTTCTTCGTTGCTTTTGATTTTTTATGATTCACTGAATTATGTTACATTTGAGGAACCTTGGCATAACATGATTATGGAATATGATTTATGAGATAATGATTGGTTAAATGGATTATATGATGAGAGGCATCATTGGGTTCCATGCTATATGTAAGACTATTTTTGGGCAGAAATGTCAACTACTCAGCAAAGTGAAAGTATGAATGCATTTTTTAATGTCTTTAACTCAAAAATTAAATTTAAAGTAGTTTGCAAAGAAATATGAAAATGCATTGAGAAGGAAAGCTGAATTAGAATGGCAAGCAAATGCCAAGTGTTTCAATAAAAAGACTTTATGTGTAACAAGATATGAGATGGAGAAGCAAGTTGAAGAGGTGTATACCATTTCCAAGTTTAAAGAATTCCAACAAGAATTAACTGCACGAATGTATTGTGATATAATGGATTATGTGGGATCAAATATGAAATAAGTGAATCATATGGGCTAGGCAAGAAAAAAATCTTCTAGATTGATTTTGAAGAAGCTGAGTGTGAAGTTAGTTGTATCTGTTCAAAGTTTCAGTTTAGGGGGATTCTTTGCAGACATGCCTTTGCAGCTAGTTTTTATTATATGAGTTACGTTGTACGTTTTATAGCTCCATTGATGGAATGTCACCATGCATCCTATCGCGCACATAAATTCAGGCCTCATGCATATAATACAAGTATTATTATTTATCTTTTTAATTTATATTATACACTATGATTAGGGATTTAGGGGTCTTCCAGTTGTTTTAAATTTAAAATCACATAGTACCACCTTGATGTCCACCAAACATATCTAATGTCTCAAAATTTATACTTGTTAGATTTATGTGCCCATGATGGGCTAACTTTATCCAACATGAAAGATAAGTTCAAAATAATGTGACTTATTTAGGATTCTTATAAGATAAATATAGAGTTTTATTTAGATCCTAATAACATAAGGTGTGACTTATTCAAATAATTTTCAAGTAATTATAAGAAATTTATTTAAAGTAAACTACATTAATTATACTATATAAGTTGATACATAACTCTGTTGAATTACTTCCAGAAATATACATTTTATCAAGGTAGAGGAAAAAACTGAGGAGATGCTATAGTAAGGTGAAAGTTAGTTATAGTGTGCAGAATTTGTCCATCTAGGAAGAAAGATATGACAAAATGTACACTGCTTTCAGTGAGGTTACAGACATAGCCTCTGATGATGAAAGTAGTTACAAAATTGTATTGGATTGGATTAAGAAAGCATTGAGGGATTTGCCCAAGCAAATTTATTGTGTAAGTGTGGAAAAGACTATTACTGGTGGGGCAAGTTATAGCAGCAACAAGAAAATTCACTGCGAAAATGTGGAAAAAACTATTATTGAAGAAGTAAGTTATAGCAACAACAATGTTGAACTTGTACTGAATGATCTAGCTGTGACACGTCGGAAAGGTTGTCCACATTGTCTAAGGAAAGAATCTTCAATTCCTAAGAAATGTGCTTAAAAGAATAAGGCTGTACCAAAAAAAAGGGTTGTTTAAATACAAATATATATATTTTAATTTAATTTGGTCTTAGTTTAATTATCTTTCATAATCTTGTACAATTTACAAAAAAAGGCTCCATCATCTTGTTGCGTGCCCAATGAAATATCCACACAGTAGAGCAACATGGCCATGGTAAGTTTTGTGAATTTTTATTTTAAACATATGTAGACGTTGCAATAAGGAAGTATTGTTCATGGAAATCTAAACCAATACGGGACTTTAGGCTACTATAATGTAAAAATTAAATTTTTTAAATTTTAGTTTTAAGATTTTTAATATGGATCTTACATGTATTTTATTATTTGATTAGGTACCTATATACCCATCCCAATTTGGTGGAAATAATATTTATCAGTTATTTCCTTATAGTTGACACCCAATAAGTTGTTTACAATTTGTTAATGTATACTTGTATTTTAATATGTATGAAATATAATATGATGTTTATTCTTGTGTATTATTTCAACCATTCCACCGTATGCTTTGCAGTTGCATTATTCTTCTCCTTCAATGATATATGAAGGATCTCACAGTGGGAGTTTCCAGAAATTACTACATCAGCAATGTAATGAATATAAAAATGATTATGCTTAACTTCTATTTTAGTTTTTAATTGCGGTGATGAACTTTAAATTGTAGAGATGAATTTTAAATTGTAGTGATGAACTTTAAATTGTTGTAATGAACTTTAAATTGTAGTGATAAATTTTAAATTGTAGTGATAAATTTTAAATTGTTGTGATAAACTTTAAATTTGTGTGATATATTTCTAAATTATAGTGATATATTTCTGAATTGTAGAGATGAATTTTAAATTGTTGTGATAAACTTTAAATTGTTGTGATATATTTCTAAATTGTAGTCATGAACTTTAAATTGTAATAATATGATGAATTAATGACATATGTTAGATTTGGCTACTTTTGTATCATTGCACTATTGTTGTTTCTTTTGATACACATAATAATTCTAGATATGTATGTTGGGATTATATACTCTTTAAAGCATATTGATTTTCTGATTAATAAAATATTTAAAGTATTTTGAATTTAATTAATATTTTGAGTAAAGTCCATTTAATCATATTATATGTATTTATGCGATCACCATGTGGATTCATGGAAGACATAAATACAAGTTATCTTATGATTAAATAAATTAAGTTCATGATTGATAAATAAAGTTGGGCACTTTATTTAGGTATAGAGCTGTAATAAATTCATTGAGTGATTTTTCTTAATCATGTATGAATTTATTGATGTAGTATGTCTACATTGAACTGGATCACATATGAAATTTAATTAACCTAGTAATAATTGTCGGACTTATTAAATCTCATAGGTATTGATTCTTGTAATCTTAATCTTGAGTTAGTTATGATTTCATGATTATAGTTGTTATTTCATTTGAGTTATCAATGGGCATGACATACACATGTAGTCTAGATTACCCAGTATCTTGGTGGGAGCAATTACAAGTATTGAAATTGTAGATTAACAATATAGAATTTGTACGACACATCTCTTGATGAGTTTTTAGTACTTGATCATAGAATTCTCTGGCCAGAGTGTCTCAACATAAATAAGTATGTTGAAAATGATCATTAGAGAAAACCAATAAGTATCAAGGAAAAAGATGTAATTAAATTGGTTGGACAGTTGAGATATCAATTTGAATTAACTATGTGGTACAAAGGATTGTGCAGTAAAGAAATCAATGTGGCTTGGGCGAATTATATTCGAGTATACAATTATGGAGGTCAGTTCCAATCTTATAGTGGAGTAGAATTGGAATTAAATAATTATATTTGTTTAATTACAAATTTAATTATTGTAGCCACTATTGTATGTTCTTAAATGATCCCCGGGTTAGCTCATTTAATTGACAACACCATCACTGGACCCAAAAACAAGAAAAACTGGCATATTAGATGGAAAACATAATTATAATATTTGTTAAGACCTAGTATGTTATATTCAAGTGTAAATGGGGGCTTGTAATATTTTACAAGGTAGTCAGTCTCCTAGTTAGTTACACATTCCTTCCTTTTTTAGGTAAGTGGAGAGATAGTTAAAAGAGGAATTCTATTTTAAATAGAAATCCTAATCCTAACATACTAGGGTTTTTCATAAGATATTATAAAAGGGGTTTTATTCTTTTAAATTGAGACACAAGAGAACGCTGGGGTTTTTAAGAAAAATAAAGAAGACATTTAAGAGGAGCCAGTTGCAATTGAGGAGTGGTGAAACAGACGCCCACACGTCCAGTGTTGATCTAACTTGAGTCATAACCTAGAAGATCGTTTGGAGGCGGATCTACAACTCTCAATTGTTCATCTTCTCAAAGTATTAAGGTATGAATTTCTAGATTACTTAATTCTTATATGTTGTATGAGATTGGTCCTAAAATGTTTTAATTGAAAAATTGAAAAATTTATTTTTATTCCCTTCAATTGGTACCAGAGCAATCTCATAATAATATATATGAATTATGTAAGAAATCTATCTTATTAATTATGCATTAAAGTGACACAATTTATTTAAATATATATTATTTGTTAATATATGAATAAAGCATACTTGGATTGTCTCAATTAATGGTTAGAAATTTGCTTCTATTTTATTTTTGATTTTTAACAAAATGGGTAGTCTATTATCACCATATTTCCCTTTAATTTAATTTTATGTTCCAAAATTATTTTATAAAGCATTAAGATTGTAATATGTAAAATAAAAAAAATGAAAAAAGGGATTTTCCAGAGCAAGAGTCACGCGCGCGCGCGCAACAGGCCCCCGCGCTCGCAACAGGACACGCGCGCTGCTCGCGCAGCAGCAGCTACAGCAGCAGGCATCAGCGCGCGCGCGGTAGCTACGAAGCAGCACTAATCCCGTCGGCAGCAGCAGCAGCTTCCGCAAACAGCAGCAACGCGTGCAGGACCTCGCGAAGAACAGCAGCAGTTCGCGCAGGAGGTCGCGGGCAGCAGCAGTGCGCGCAGCAGGGGCTCGTGGGCAGAAGCAGCGCACGCAGCAGCAGCACACCGCAGCAGCGCGCAGCAGCAGTCCCGCGACAGCAGCGCGCAGCAGCACCCTCTCCGGAAAAGACAGTGAAGACTGCTGCCTTCTTTGCTGACGGCGGCTGAAGAAAAGAACGCAGGTTTTTGAGTGGTAAATATCACTCAGGTCCCTATGGGTCTGTATAATTGCGTTTGGGTAAAGTTAGTTTACTATAATGCGTTTAAGTCTAAAAACAATTTTGGGCTTGGTGAATCCTAGTTTTAAGTCCAATAAAATTTGAGCTTAATAGATTAAAATGCATGGATATAGTTTAACAAATTAAATTTATTTTTAGTCCAAAATTTTTACTTAAAATTTTATTTTATTTTCTTTAAAATTAAAAATTTGGACCAATAATAAATTTAAAGCCCATATTAGCCAAGACCATCAACAAAGATAATCCAAGAGAAGAAGATATTGACATGAAGCCCAATGAAGATTAAGCTTAGTGTTAATATTTTTTTAGGAAAACCATTAATTGAGATTATTTAAAATTTATATATGTTGTATTTTAGATGTGAACATGCCATGATAACATGTCATATAGAATAGGTAGTGCCACTCTATGCATAATAATATACGTCATTCATATAACATGAATTCATGCATATTGTTTGAATTTTGCAAATGCTTAATAATATAATATATCACTTAGATAATATTATAGGAAGCATGCAATTAACAATATATGTATGTTTTAAAAGGAAAAATCAACTTTAAAATATTGAGTGGGAGAGGGAAAATTCAAGATAATTTTCCCATGGGCTCCATTGTTAGTTCAATAATAAAATTATATATATACCTCGACTTCATGATACGGTGATGCTCCCTACGGAGGGTATATATATTAGACATTTTATTTGATTAAATTCTTTAAAGATATAATCAAAATATTTTTCAATCTGTTGATCACCCTAATGGTGGCTACATGATATGAGAAATACGTAGATTGAAACAATGGTTATACACTCAACAAAATTTGTTATTAACGTTCCCAATGAAGCTCAGTTAACAAAATTTTGGCCCTAAAAGATAACGATAGTTATTTATCATGTTACGACATAAAAGTAAATAATCTAATGGTTAATTGGAGTGCAGTAAGTGGCGGCATGACTTCCCAACGGATAGCTTGCTAAAGCGGTACTAGATTATCGTTACAATAAAATAAAATGCATTTATGGTTTTTTGCATTTTAGAATTTTATTGTGAATGTTATATCAATGTATTTATGCATGTATGTTTTATTTTTCAGTAAATGTCTTCCATCAACCCACTATTAATAATCCTGGTTAAAAGTGAACTCACTGGTGAAAATTACTTAGATTGGAAACGCAATCTATTTAATATTCTCACTGCTAAAGACTACAAATATGTTTTGACCCAGCAATGCCCTCCAATACCAACGTTATACGATTATAGAAATCAGAAGGAGTCTTATGAGAAATGGTGCGAGGCTAACAAAATGGCTAAGCGCTATATATTGACTTCGATTTTTATGGAATTGCATAACAAACTTCAAAGAATGGAAACAGCCACTAAAATATTGACTAGTCTCCATCAGGTGTTTGGGCAGAATACTGATTCTACCAGAGAAGCAGCGTTAAAACGTGTCACTGACACCAAGATGGTAGAGGGTACAAGAGTTCGTAATCATGTCGTCAAAATGATGGACTATTTGAATGAAGTTGAGATTCGTGGTGTTGATATCGATGATAAAACAAAGATCAACATGGTGATTGAATCTTTACCTGATACATTTAGAGAGTTTAAGGTCAGCTATATCTTAAGCAATAGAGATATGACCTTAGTTCAATTGATGTACGAACTACATGCTATAGAAGAATATTATCATAGCAAAGAACTTCCTAAACAAAAATTCTTTTTAAAGCCTAAGTCGAAAGACAAGGGTAGGCAAAAGAGAATTGACACAAGGAATCTGTCTACCAGAAAAGATGGCAAGTCGAAAGACAAGTGCTTTAAGTGTGGACAGAAGGGTCATCGGAAGAAAGATTGTCCTAAGATTATTAAAATCAGTGCATGGAGATCTTTAAGCTTCCTAATTAGTTTAGTTTCTATTGATTAATGCAATAGTGAATTCAGAGATAACTAATTTATTTGTAAATTCATTTATTTGGTTTTCAGGAAACTAAGAGATTAAGTAAAGAAAGCTTTAAGCAGCAGTAGAGAAAGATACTAGTTTATATTAGTTGAGAGGACTAGATCAATTTTATGAGACTTTAAGTTTTGATATTTGTTTTTATATTCCAAACATTAGAGGAATTTAATTTCAGTGGCTTGTTTTTAATAAACAGAAGCACACTGTTATTTTTTTATCCTCTGTTAATAACTCATTTTTTGTACTTTACAAAGGCAGTTAATATCATATAAGTCTATTGATCTATTCAAAGCAAGATATAATGATAAAAAGTATATTATTTATCTAAGAAAAGAAAT
This sequence comes from Murraya koenigii, assembly GCA_025617385.1. Taxonomy (NCBI): domain Eukaryota; kingdom Viridiplantae; phylum Streptophyta; class Magnoliopsida; order Sapindales; family Rutaceae; genus Murraya; species Murraya koenigii. The sequence goes on from CM046811.1 coordinate 28,107,455, forward strand.
GTTTTTCCAAAACCAATGGTACCTCTAATATTTATGCTTAAATCATTAAACTATAATAAGATTTCATGAGAATGATTAATAATAGGTCCTTCCTGACCTATTTGAGGTTGATCATTGATACTCTACGAATCTTATTTAGAAACGTAATATGACAATGTAGCTCCTTTTGAGCTAAAAGAAAGCGTAATATTGTGTTGCATGGAATTAGTGCATACAAATGTATGCGGACTAATTAGTTTACATGTAAGTAGAGGTTATGAGTATTTTATCAAAATTGATAAATATTCATCGCATTTATGTTTGTCTAAATGCGTCATGATTCCGTGGCTTTTTGAAATTCAAAAGAATACATGGATAAGACAAAGAAGCAATTAGACAAGAACATAAAAGAGCTTCGATCTAATCGAAGTAAAGAATATCTCTCTAGAGAATTCAAAGTCCATTTGGTTGTAAAATGGGATAAACTCCCATTTATAATGAACATTGTGACATAATAGTGTCATTATATGGACAAACAAGATTCTTTTGGATAAAATAAGATATATACTTAGTGATTTATCATTTACCTTTTTTAAAAACTGCATAGACTATTGAACTTAGTTTTATCTATATCGATGCCTATTACTCCATGGAATTATGGATATGTCACAAACTTAATTTGTGACGCATCTATAGTTAGAGATTCACTAGTATTTATACTAAAATTATAGGCAGAAAAGATTGATTCATGTTCAAAAGTATGCATGTTTTAGGTATTCTAAAAGAATAAAGGAAAGTCTAATTTATAGACCTCAAGATAGGAATATATTTGTAAACATACACTATACTTTCGTTGAGGAAGACTATATAAATGACTTATAACCTATGAATAAGGTAAAACTAGAGAAATGATATTGATGCTCAGTTTTCTATAAGCATAGAAAAGAGCAAGAACGATTAACAAATGAATTATCCCTGAACAAATTATCACTTTTAGAACCTCATCGTAGTGGGAGGGTAAACAAGATACATATTATGGAGAGAAACCTATACGGCTATCTCATATGAACATGTATAAAATCCTACTGGATACAATAAAGCTCTAATAAATAGTGATGTTGAACATTGGAAAAGGGTTATGAATCAAGAAACTGAATCTATGTATTCCAATAAAATCTGGGAACTTGTAGAGACACCAAATGGGGTAAAACCCATTGGATGCAAGTGGATCTATAAGAGGAAAAGAGGAGTAAACAGAAGGATGAAAACACTTAAAGCAAGATTAGTAGCTAAAGGGTTCACTAAAAAAAGAGAGAATCGATTATGAGGAAACTCTTTCTCTGGTTGCTATGCTTAAATCTATCAGAATTCTGCTCTCTATTGCTGCAGTGCTAAATTATGAAATTTGGCAAATAGATGTCAAGACTGTTTTTCTTAATGGGCATCTTGAAGAAGTCATCTTTATGCAGCAACCAGATGGATTCATACAAAAGGGCCAAGAACATTTGGTATGCAAGTTGCAAAGATTCATCTATGGATTGAAGCAAGCATCCCAGTCGTGGAACATTAGATTTGATCAAGCTATGAAATCGTTTGGATTCATTCAGAATATTGATGAACCATGTGTGTACAAGAAAATTCAGGGAAAAATCTGTAGCCTTCCTGATTCTTTATGTAGATGATATTCTCCTTATCAGAAATGATGTAGGAGTATTGACTACTATAAAGAGTTGGCTAGCGAAACAATTTGATATGAAAGATCCGGGAGGAGCTAGTTATATTCTTGGTATCAAGTTGCTATGAGATCGGAAGAATAAAGCGATAGCTTTGTCTTAAGTGGTCTATATCAATAAGATATGTGCTAGATTTAGCATGGTAAATTCCAAGATTGGTTTGTTACCATTCAGACATGGAATTTTATCCTCTAAGATTCAATCACACAAAATTTCTGAGGAGATAGAGAAAATGAGACGAGTTTCCTACGCAGAAGCTGTGGGAAGTCTCATGTATGTCATGCTTTGCACTAGACGAGACACATGTTTTACGATTGGGATGGTTAGCAGATATCAATCTAATCCTGGACCTAAACACTAGACTACTGTCAAGCATATAATGAAGTATCTGAAAAGAAGCTAAGGATTATATCCTTGTGTATTCTGGTGATGAACTTACTCTAGTGGGTTATACTGATTCTGACTTTACGTCAGATGAAGATTCTTGAAAGTCTACTTCTGGCTATGTGTTTACATTAGGAAGTGGAGCTATTAGTTGGAGGAGTGTGAAACAATCCTGTATCACAGACTCCACAACAAAAGCTTAATGTGTGGCTGCATATGAGGCTGCAAAAGAAGCAATATGGCTCTACAAGTTCCTTCGAGATCTTGAGGTGGTATCTGCTGTAAGTGCACCACTTAAATTTTTTTTTTATAAGAATGGTGCAGTGGCTCAATCAAAACAACCAAGAAACCACAAGAAACAAAAGCACATTGAGAGGAAGTGTCATCTCATATGGAAATAGTGTAGAAAGGTTATAACCTACACTTAGATTCCTACAAGCATGTGCTATTTGCCAGATATGCTTTGAGAGCTAGTGGGAGATTGTTGGGATTATGTGCTCTTTAAAGCATATTGATTTTCTGATTAATAAAATATTTAAAGTATTTTGAATTGCATTAATATTTTGAGTAAAATCCATTTAATCATATTATATGTATTTATGCGATCACCATGTGGATTCGCAGAAGACATAAATACAAGTTATCTTATGATTAAATAAATTAAGATTGCAGTTGATAAATAAAGTTGGGCACTTTATTTAGGTATAGATTGTAATAAATTCATTGAGTGATTTGTCTTAATCATGTATGAATTTATTGATGTAGTATGTCTACATTGAACTGGATCATATATGAGATTTAATTAACCTAGTAATAACTGTCAGACTTATTAAATCTCATAGGCATTGATTTACTGTAATCTTAATCTTGAGTTAGTTATGATTTCATGATTGTAGTTGTTATTTCATTTGAGTTACCAATGGGCATGACATAAACATATAGTCTAGATTATCCGGTACCTTGGTGGGAGCAATTACAAGTATTGAAATTGTAGATTAACAATATAGAATTTGTACGACACATCTCTTGATGGGTTTTCAGTACTTGATCATAGAATTCTCTGGCCAGAGTGTCTCAACATAAATAAGTATGTTGAAAATGATCATTAGAGAAAACCAGTAAGTATCAAGGAAAAAGATGTAATTAAATTGGTTGGACAGTTGAGATATCAATTTGAATTAACGATATGGTACAAAGGATTGTACAGTAAAGAAATCAATGTGGCTTGGGCGAATTATATTGGAGCATACAATTATGGAGGTCAGTTCCAATCTTATAGTGGAGTAGAATTGGAATTAAATAATTATATTTGTTTAATTACAAATTTAATTATTGTAGCCACTATTGTATGTTCCTAAATGATCCCCGGGTTAGCTCATTTAATTGACAACACCATCACTGGACCCAAAAGCAAGAAAAACTGGCATATTAGATGAAAAACATAATTATAATTTTTGTTAAGGCCTAGTATGTTATATTCAAGTGTAAATAGGGGCTTGTTATATTTTACAAGGTAATCTTCTAGTTAGTTACACATTCCTTCCACTTTTAGGTAAGTGGAGAGATAGTTAAAAGAGGAATTCTATTTTAAATAGAAATCCTAATCCTAACATACAGGGGCTTTTCATAAGATATTATAAAAGGGGCTTTATTCTTTTAAATTGAGACACAAGAGAACCCCAGGGTTTTTAAGAAAAATATAGAAGACATCTAAGAGGAGCCAGTTGCAATTGGGGAGTGATGAAACAGACGCCCACACGTCCAGTGTTGATCTAACTTGAGTCATAACCTGAAAGATCGTTTGGAGGCAGATTTACAACTCTCAATTATTCATCTTCTCAAAACATCAAGGTATGAATTTCTAGATTACTTAATTCTTATATGTTGTATGAGATTGGTCTTAAAAGGTTTTAATTGAAAAATTGAAAAACTTATTTTTATTCCCTTCAATGTAAACAGTTTCAATTTTAAATTAAAAACACATAATACAATTAATAGATAACCAAAGATACTATCTCTTCATTTATGGAAAATATATATAGCAATCATTATTCCTAAAATACAACATACAATAGATAAAAGAAGTATAATATTACAATCATTTTCAGCTTTATCAGTTTGTACAGCTTTGTCGCATGTAGGCACTTCAGTTTGCACTCCTTTTTTGCGTATTTCCATGATAGATTTTGTAGGTTCTACAGTATTAGATGTCTTTGGCAATTGGTAATGCACTTGTTTGTACTCATTGTATATTGTTTCAACATCCAATAAAGATTTATAAGATTGATAAGCATTACTTTTGAATCCATTTACCGCTTTAGGCATTCAGGCCAAGATTTATAAATGCCCGCTTTCGTCCTTTGAAAACAACATAATAAGTTTGAGAAGGCATTTGGTTTCTACATTGTAAAAATTCAAATCAAATATTATATATAGTCCCCAAGCAGAATCATCCAGCATTATACCCAAGCATCCCAACTGAAAAAAAAAAAAAAAAAATTCAGCATTTCATTAATCATGCATCTCTACCAAGCAGCACAGAAACTTCTTTGTAAGTAGTATAAAACATTCAATCTTACCACACTCCCAAGAATAGGCTCTAATGACAATCAAAACTTTTGTAAACTATCCTTAAGAGTCTCAACACTTACACTGCATATTAAGCAACATCTTGGTGAGTCATCTGTTGGAAAAATATGTTCTTTAAAGCATATTAATATTTATTGTAATAAATAATATTTCTGATTAATAAAATAAAATGAGGTATTTTATTCATGTATCTTTATTGCATTAATATTTTTAGTAAAGTCCATTTAATCATATTATATGTATTTATGTGATCACCATGTGGATTTGCAGAAGACATAAATACAAGTTATCTTATGATTAAATAAATTGATTGATTTGTCTTAATCATGTATGAATTTATTGATGTAGTATGACTACATTGAATTGGATCACATATGAGATTTAATTAACCAAGTAATAACTGTCAGACTTATTAAATCTCATAGGCATTGATTTACTGTAATCTTAATCTTGAGTTAGTTATAATTTCTTGATTGTAATTATTATTTCATTTAAGTTACTAATGGGCACGACATACATTTGTAGTCAAGTTTACCCGGTATCTTGGTGGGAGTAATTACAATTATTGAAATTATAGATTAACAATACAGAGTTTGTACAACACATCTCTTGATGGGTTTTCAGTACTTGATCATAGAATTCTCTGGCCAGAGTGTGTCAACATAAATAAGTATGTTAAAAATGATCATTAGAGAAAACCGGTAAGTATCAAGGAACAAGATGTAATTAAATTGATTGGACAGTTGAGATATCAATTTAAATTAACGATGTGGTACAAAGGATTGTGCAGTAAAGAAATCAATGTGGCTTGGGCGAATTATACTGGAGCATACAATTATGGAGGTCAGTTCCAATCTTCTAGTGGAGTAGAATTGAAATTAAATAATTATATTTATTTAATTACAAATTTAATTATTGTAGCCACTATTGTATGTTCTCAAATGATCCCCGGGTTAACTCATTTAATTGACAACACCATCACTGGACCCAAAAGTAAGAAAAACTTACATATTAGATGAAAATCATAATTATAATATTTGTTAAGACCTAGTATGTTATATTCAAGTGTAAAAGGGGGCTTGTGATATTTTACAAGGTGGTCTCCTAGTTAGTTACATATTCTTTCCACTTTTACGTAAGTGCAGAGATAATTAAAAGAGGAATTCTATTTTAAATAAGGAATCCTAATCCTAACATACAAGAGCTTTTCATAAGATATTATAAAAGGGACATTATTCTCTTAAGAAAATAGAGAGAAGAGAATTCCAAGGATTTTAAGAAAAATAAAGAAGACATCTAAGAGGAGCCAGTTGCAATTGGGGAGTGGTGAAACAGATGCCCACACGTCCAGTGTTGATCAATCTTGAGTCATAGCTTAGAAGATCGTTTGGAGACAGATCTACAACTCTCAATTGTTCATCTTTACAAAACTTCAAGGTATGAATTTCTAGATTACTTAGTTCCTATATGTTGTATGAGATTGGTCCTAAAAAATTTTAATTGAAAAATTGAAAAACATGATTTTTTTCCTTCACCATCAACAAGAATAGCAACAAAAACATTCTTAAAAGCTCCTCGTTATGCAACGTCTGGCTAGTTTAAAATTCTTCAATTGGAGCTAATATAATAACAGCTAGAATAAACCCACCAAATTTCTAGGTCCTAATTATAATGAAAAAAATAAAAAGATTGACTGATAGTAATTATCATGAACCAAAATGATTAAATTCATGAAATTGAGCTGCTAAGCTATCTTAATTAGATATATAGCCTATAACAATATTAATAAGAAACGTACAAAATAATTATTTAAACTTAATCATTGCTTAGATAGTAATTCCCAATCCTACTCAAAGCCTTGGGTATTGCAGCAATTAATTAATTAAGGATCAACTCAATTTCTGGTTCTGATTTAACATTTTTATATAAAGAATCTAGCAGTTAAAATTGCGCAGAGAGTAGACTGATAATAATGTTACTTCTAGGGTTACTTTGGTCCCCATAAAATCTCTCATTATTCTTCTTTTGATGTTTGATTTTACAGAGAGGTAAAGAAAGATTATTATTACATATAATAGTAGCTACTGTAGTAGGTTCGATGTACAGATGAGTCATGCATGAACACAGTGCACGGTAATCTTTGTCCCCAGTCCTCACTTAATACTTCTTCTTCACTTAAAAAAAAAAACTCCCTTCACTCACCATGTCAACTTAAACTTAATTTTTGGAAAAATGAATTAATTTTTTGAAAAATGACAAGGCATCATAAGTTGCTGCAAAATTGCTACAAATTAAAAATTATTTAACATCCCAAAGTCAAGATTCCAGGAGCAAACTCAAACCATTTTCCATAAACTAAACAATCAAAATTAATAAAAATAAATAAACAATTAATTTATTAAGGAAAAAATAATAATTATTATCTGGCCAAAACAGGTCGTTTCCCATACTGGCGAAATATCATTAGCAGGCATTTAGGATGAGAAAGGTACTGTTTCGTTGGCGATGAAGAAAGGGAACAAAGGGAATGAGGGGATGAGAATGTCAAAGTTGGGCACCGCCACCACCCTTCTAGATGGGTGGTGCCCATGTGCCGTGTTTGAAAAGAAAAAAAATATAAAATAATAAAATAAAATAAAATAATAATAAATAAATCATGCATAGTAGCCAAAATGTGGCTATAAATTGAAAGCCTCTTCCCTCATTTCAATCATCCTAGAAATTTTTTTTCTTCTTGTATTAGAGAGAATTTTGAGATTAAATAAGTACTCTTAGTATTGGGTGTAATTGGGGTATTGGGAAGTGAGAATAGTTTTCTCCTAGTTATAGAGAGAAGTTATTATTTTTCAGTATAATAAAATTATTTCCTTTTGTCTTTACCCATGGATGTAGGCTATAAGCCGAACCACGTAATTTATGGTGTCCAAATTTGTGCTTGCTCTTTATTTTTCTTCCAATCTTATTTAGCTGTGGTTCTACTTCACCCATAAATTTCCTAACACTGGTATCAGAGCATTAGTTGCATTTTTTGGAATCGGGGTCACTGTTCACGTATACAATCACTCGTTCACATATACGGTCACTGTTCACGTGAAACAGTGAGAGCCGATCCTAACTAAGGTAGTTCGTGGTAAAAGTAATGGCGGCAAAATACGAATTGAGAAGTTCAATGGGAACAATTTATCGTTCTGGAAAATGAAGATGAAAGCTATTATGAGGAAAAACAATTGCTTGGCAGCAATTAGAGAAAGACCCATAGTGGTAACTGATGATGCTAAGTGGAACGAGATAGATGGTAATGCAATTGCTGATCTACACTTAGGAAAAGACAGCGAAGGAAATATGGGATACTCTTACAAAATTATACGAGGCTAAGTTGCTGCACAACAAGATCTTTTTAAAGAGGAGACTCTATACTGTTCGCATCGCGGAATCTACATCAGTAACCGACCATATCAACACCTTGAAGACTCTATTTTCGTAACTCACAACGTTGGGTCACAAAATAGAGGAAAATGAACGTGCGATGCTTCTACTTCAAAGTCTACCAGATTCGTATGATCAACTCATCATCAATCTGACAAATAACAACCCGACGGACAGTCTAGTTTTTGATGATGTTGCAGCCTCCATCTTAAACGAGGAAAGCAGGCGCAAGACCAAGGAAGATAGACATGCAAGTTCGCAGCAAGTAAAAGCGCTATTGCTGACGAGAGGGAAATACACAAAACGTGGCCCCAGTGGGAGTTACAATCATGGTAGATCAAAATCCAGAAGTAAGAATAATGTGAAATGCTACAATTGTGGCAAGAAAGGGCATATGAAGAAAGAGTGCTGGAGCAATCAGAAGAGTAGATAGAATAAAGCACCTAAGTCATTAAATGCTCAAGATTGTGTGGCTAGTACTTCGGATGATGGCAAAATTCTCTATAGCGAGGCAGCAGCTGTTACAGAAGGTAGAAAGCAGTTAGCTGACGTCTGGCTTATAGACTCAGGAGCAATATGGCATATGACCACTCGTAGAGAATGGTTCCACACATATGAACCAATCTCAGGAGGATCTGTGTACATGGGCGATGATCATGCCTTGGAGATCATTGGTATTGGTATTGTCAAAATAAAAATGTATGATGGTACAGTTTGCATAATTTAGGAGGTACGATATGTCAAAGGCCTGAAGAAAAATCTATTGTCTTTAGGATAAATAGATAGTCTTGGGTGCAAAGTCCATATTGAAAATGGAATGATAAAAATTGTCAGAGGAGCGCTTGTGTTAATGAAGGCAGAAAAGATCAGTGCGAATCTATTCATGCTTCAAGGAGAAACACTACAGAAAGCTGATGCGTGTGTCACGTCAAATGGAGAAAAGTCAGCGATGATGTGGCATCTCAGACTTGGCCACATGTCAGAACAAGGTTTGAAGATTCTCTCTTAGCGAAAGCTGCTTCCGGGACTCAAATCAGTAAGTTTACCATTTTGCGAGCATTGTGTTACAAGTAAGCAGCATATATTGAAATTTAGCAGATCTCATGCTAAAAGTAAATGCATTCTCGACTTAGTTCATTCTGATGTTTGGGAATCACTGGATTTATCCCAAGGAGGTGCAAAGTACTTCGTTACTTTTATTGATGGTTACTCCAGGAGATGTTGGGTGTATCCAATCAAGAAAAAGTCAGATGTGTTTCCAGTATTCAAGGAATTTAAAGCACAGGTTGAACTTGAATCCGGGAAAAAGATTAAGTGCTTAAGAACAGATAATGGCGGAGAGTATACAGATGGTGCATTTCTTGCATACTGTAAACAAGAAGGTATTCAGAGGTAAGTTACAACGGCATACACTCCTCAACAAAATGGAGTGGCGGAGCGGATGAACAGAACTCTTACAGAGAGGATAAGTGCTATGTTGAGGACTGCTGGTCTACCTTACTCTTTTTGGGCTGAAGCAGCCAAAACTACCTGTTATGTGGTAAATCGGTCTCCATCAATAGTTATTGAGTTGAAAACACCAATGGAGATGTGGACAGGTAAGCCAGTTGATTACTCTCATTTACATGCATTTGGATGTCCTGTATATGTAATGTATAATGCCCAAGAAAGAACAAAGCTAGATCCAAAATCTAGGAGGTGTATCTTTTTGGGGTATGCTGATGGTGTAAAGAGGTATCGTCTGTGGGATCCTACTGCCCATAAGATTGTCATCAGCAGAGATGTTGTCTTTATAGAAGATCAACTACAAAAGAAAGATGAGGATAATAGTACTGTGAAAGAAAAGTTAGAGACTACACCGGTATATGTAAAAAATAATCAGAAAGATTCGTAGTCTTCAAGCGAGCACTGAAGCACGAGGAACAAGAACCAGTCGAGTCTGAGGCTCTAGCAATTCGTCGGTCAACTCGAGAGAGACGACCACCAACTTGGCACTCAGAGTATGTTACATATTTTCTTTTAACAGAGGATGGAGAGCCATCAACTTTCCATGAAGCTTTAAACAGCTCAGATGTTACTTTGTGGACGGCAGCAATGCAGGAAGAAATTGAAGCTCTACACAAAAACAAGACATGGGAACTTGTGCCATTGTCACATGGAAGAAAAGACATTGGAAACAAATGGGTCTACAAGATCAAATGTGATGGCAATAATCAAGTGGAGCGGTATCGTGCAAGATTGGTGGTAAAGGGATATGCTCAGAAAGAAGGTATTGACTTCAATGAGATATTTTCTCCAGTAGTTAGACTTATGACAGTCAGAGTAGTCTTGGCAATATGTGCTACATTCGACCTACATTTGGAACAGTTAGATGTGAAAACTGCATTTCTTCATGGAGAACTTGAAGAAGAGATTTATATACTCCAACCAGAAGGTTTTGCTGAAACAGGCAAGAAGAACTTAGTTTGCAGATTGAACAAATCTTTATACGGTCTCAAACAGACGCCGAGGTGTTGGTATAAGAGATTTGATTCCTTCATCATGAGCCTTGGATACAACAGACTTAGTTCAGATCATTGTGCTTATTACAAGAGATTTGAGTAGGGGTGGGCAAAATACTCGACTCGACCCAACCCGAATAAATTCGGGTTAGGATCGGATCATAATTGTAAAACCCGATCGGGTTGTGTTCGGATCGGATCAAACCCGATCCGACCCGAAAACCCGATCGGGTTGACCTAAAAAAAAAGAAAAAAAATATAAAAGGAATTTTAAATTGATTATGTTAATACTTTAGTATATTATATATTATATTTTAAATTGATAATTACTTAATTAGTTTAATAATATGTAATATATAATTATATGTATAATATCAAATAAGAAATTTTAATAATAAATCTTTATTCTTGTATTGATTTTTTTTTGTTAATTGCTAATTTTTAATATATTTTTTAATAGATTATGGATATAAATTAAGTAGATTAATTAATTAATACTTTAAAATTAAATATTGTGCTATATATGATATGTGGTGCAATATATTTAATTTCAACAAAAATTAACTAATTCAATCAATTAATTTATGTTAAGTTGACATTAAGTACTTAAGTTACATACTTACATGTAAGTGGGCATAAAATTTAAGATTTTATAATAAGAATTAAGATATAAATATGCAAATAATATTTTATTATACTTTTAGTTTTAGGATGTAGATAATTAGATTCTATAAATTAATTAATCATATAAAAAATTAGAAATATTACGATGATAATTTTGAATTAAATAAGTTTCATAAAATTAAATTAATAAATATTTGAATTAATTTATCGTACTAATTGGATTATGTTAATAGTATTTTATATTTAATTTTTGAATTAGTGATTACTAATTGTTTTGTTACTTTCATATATTTAATTTCATATTTTGAATTAGTGATAATTTAATTTTCTTATGGACTTTGACACTTTGTGATTTGTGTTTAAATTTTAGTGTGTTATGGATTTTATGTTAAAACTTTGACCGTGTTTTAATTTTTAAGGACTAATATTTGGACAATGGACATTGTGCGAAAAAGACTATTAAGTTTGAACTTTGTGTTAGTTTTAATTTTATTAGGTAAACTTTGTGTTAATTTTAAATTTTATTAATTTTAGATTTTGTGTTGATTTTAATTTTTACTTTTTTTTTTGGTTACTTGAAAATTAAAAACAATAGCTCAAAAGCAATTTTAACAATTCAAACTTCAAAATGAGAAAAAAATTAAAAAATAAAAAAAATTCAAAATCTATAAACCGGATTTTACCCAACCCGACCCCAATTAAAATTTACCCGAACCGACCCGAATTAATCCGACCCTAACTCGATTTTACTCGAATTTGACCCGATCCTAATAATTTCTTTTTAAAATCCGATCCGAATTGAATTCGGATTGGGTTTGCATTTCGAGTTAAGATCAGGTGGAATTTTCGACTACCCGATTTACCTGAAATTCGATCGGGTCGACCCGAACCCGATCCTAACCCGAAATTGCCCAACCCTAGATTTGAGGATAACAATTTTATCATTTTGCTGTTGTATGTGGACGACATGTTAGTCGCAGGCCTCAACAAAGATCAAGTCCAAGAATTAAACGCACAGTTGGCTAGGGAGTTTGAAATGAAGGACTTGGGACCAGCAAACAAGATTCTAGGGATGCAAATTCACCGAGATAGAAATAACAGGAAGATTTGGCTTTCACAGAAGAATTGCTTGAAGAAAATCTTGCGACGCTTCAACATGCAAGATTGTAAGCCAATTTCTACCCCACTTCCTGTTAATTTCAAGTTATCCTCAAGTATGTGTCCTAGCAATGAAACAGAGAGGAATGAGATGTCTCGAGTACCATATGCATCAGTTGTGGAAAGTTTGATGTTCGCTATGATCTGTACAAGACCAGACATTGCACAAGTAGTGGGAGCAGTTAGTCGATACATGGCGAATCCTGGTGGAGAATATTGGCAATCAGTGAAGAGGATTCTAAGATCCATCAAAGGAACCTCAGATGTTGCATTATGTTATGGAGGGTCAGAATTTACTGTCAGAGGCTACGTGGATTCAGATTTCGCAGGTGACCTTAATAAAAGAAAATCCACTATTGGCTATGTGTTTACATTTGCAGTAGGAGCTGTAAGCTGGGTTTCAAAACTACAGACTGTTGTGGCTTTATCTACGATAGAGGCAGAATACATGGCAGCTACACAAGCATGCAAGGAAGCTATTTGGATACAAATGTTACTTAAGGAGCTTGGGCACAAACAAGAGAAAATTCCTGTGTTTTGTGACAGTCAGAGTGCTTTGCATATTGCAAAGAATCTAGCTTTTCATTCCAGGACAAAACATATAGGGGCTCAATATCACTTCGTTCGAGAAGTAGTGGAAGATGGAAGTGTAGATTTACATAAAATCCATACCAAGGAGATGTTATGACTAAGCCAATCATTACTGACAAGTTTATATGGAGTAGATCCTCTTGTGGCCTAGCAGAAACGTAAGCAACATGTCAATGGCAAAGCAGAAAGGATGGTGTGGAGATTGATTGGTTCTCAATCAAATCTCGAAGTGGGAGAATGTCAAAGTTGGGCACCGAACGATGTTAAATCTTGTGTTATTTATTTTTCTCTAATTATTCAGTGCGCTTGATTCTGCATTTCACGTACAACAAATGGTATTAGAGCCGATAGTTTGTACTTGGGGTATATGGTACTGTTCATATATGTGGTAGAGACGACAATTTGTACTTGGGAAGCAGTCTATTGTAATTAGTGTATTTATACATGTCTATAAAAGTTTTGTCAGTAAAACGATAAGAGTTTAAGGAGTCTGGGTTTTAAGTGAGACTCTATTTTACTAAGAACTTTTCTGGTGCATTTATTTACACGAAATTAATATCATAAAGTTTTTTCATTCAAGTGTGCATAGTTCATTGAGAGAATGGTAAAATATGAAACTTATAGAGTTGGGGAGAGATATGGAAATACTTCAGGTGGAAGGGGAGACATGCCACGTCTTCATTCAGTACTTGTTATCGAGGCCGAAAGATCGATGTTGAAAAGTTTGATGGGAAAATTAATTTCGGAATGTGGAGGCACGAAGTTATGGATGCCCTTCTGAAAAACAAAAGACACTTATATGATAAAGAAACTTGGGATTGTATGAACAAGAAAGCTTGTCGACAAATCAAATCTTGCTTTATCAAAGAGATGAAATATCTAATGAAAGATAAAGAGTGTGTTATGAATTTGTGTGTATATTGGAAAAAAAATGCTTGTTGAAAAGTCCTGAAAATAGCCTTCATACAACGAGCTAGATATATGGCTTTCAAATAAAGTATGGGGTGTCAATGTACGACTATGTCTCAAGATTTGAAAAGTTGCTTGCGGATTTAAAGAATCTTGATGAAGATATTATGGATGAAATTAAGACTATGATTCTACTAGACTCACTTTCAGAAGAATATAGCTACTACCTTGATATATGGGAAAAGCTTGATCATATTCGAAGATGTCTGCACAACATTAACTAATTTGGAGATTTAGAATAATGATAAACATTCTTAAAGAGCATCTTTTGAAGCTTTGTTAGCCAGGTAAAGGATGTTGAAGAAAAAGAAAAAGCACGGTGAAATGAATCTCCTTCTAAATTGAGAAGCAGAAGTATTGCTCGAGATGAGTGTGCCTTTTGTCATAAAAAGAGCTATTGCATGAAAGATTATCTGAAGACTCAGAAGGGAGATGGGAAAAAATCGGTAACAACAAACATGTCCCACAAAGATAAAGACTTTGATTATTCACTAAGTATTATGCCTACATCATATATGGCTAGTTCGAGTGAGTGAATACTTGATACTGAAGAAACCTATCATTTATGTCCCATTAGGGAATGATACGTAGATTTCTGTAATTTTAAATCAGAAGCAATTATGATGGGAATGATTTACCTTGTCGCACAATAGGGATAATAACAATTTGGCTCACAATGTTCAGTAGAATAGTCGGAGAACTGAAAGAGGTTAGATGTGTCCTAACTTTATAGAAAAATCTAATTTTTGTGGGTACTCTAGAAGTTCAGAGCTACAAGGTAACTATTGAAAATGGTATAATAAAATTTACCTTACTATTGAAAATGTTATAATAAAGTTTACATATGGAGCTATGATGATTCTGCAAGAGGTTTGTCGTTAAAATTTGTACTATTTAAAGGGATGCAAAACTGAAAAAGCAAATGTTAATGAGATGTTAAGCTATATCACAACTGAGACATACTGGAGGGAAGTCTTTACAAACGTTGATGAGGCATGGACTTTTAAAATATACCAAAACCTGTAAATTAAATTTCTGTGAGCATTGAATAATAGGTAAGAAAACAATAGTGAAGATTGGGACGACTAATAATAATACTCATGAGATCCTTAAAATTGTTCGCAACAATGCATAGGGAACTAACCAAGACTACATCAATTGGTGGAAGCCATTACTTTGTGTTTGGGTAATATCGGGAAGGTCCCTTCGAGGCCACTCCAGCTCGAATAAAACGCCCCAAGGTCAATCCAGCTCGAGCAGAAGACCCGACCTTTGGCACGAAGATAGCCTTACTAGGCGTCAAAGCTGGTCAAGGTCGAGAAGTCCAGGACAGGTCGAGCCCCGAGCCCTTTTGCTTGCTTGAGGTCTTTAAGGCTCGGCCCGTCAAAGATGGTCAAGGCAGAGAAGCTCAAAGGCTGGTCGAGACCCGAGCTCACTTTTCTACTCGAGGTCTTCAAGTCCTCCGAGCACAACTTAATCACGCCGATCATAAGATGAGGAAATCCAGGACCCGGATACAGTACGGTTCGGGACAGTCCGACTCGTTCCTCCAGAGACTCGGCACAGCTTTTGATGCCTGATCATTGCCCCACGTGGCATGGTGTCGTTCATCGCTATCGATGGTCAGCACATGCCCCCACAGTGTCATCATTCTTTGCGCACACGCCCGACATTATGATCTGGCCATGAGAACTGTACCCACCAGACAGTCGCGCATCCCCGGGGAATATCACTCTAATCCCGGCTGTCAGAGGGACCTAGACACCACCGACGCGGGAACGGATGGTCTCGGAGAGAAAGGGCGGTAAAAATGGAGAATGAAAGGAAACGGACGTGTAAGCTGGAGAGGTTCCGAAATTTTGCACAGTTTTCTTCTTCTTCTTCTTCTTCCCCTTCTCCACTTTGATTTTTTCGGGAGATTTATTATTACCAAAGGAGGGCAAAAATACCCTTTCCATTCTTCCGGTCTCTCTAACTAAGAGGGATACAAAAAGAGCAACCCGATTCATCGACTTGAGCGGCTCGAGGGTTTTCACGGAACAACACTCGCCTACCCACGACCTCGCTTTCTATGAGTATAGGTCCGGGAGACTTCCGTTTCGGTAAAGACGGAGGAATCGAAATTGGAAAGCAGACTTGCTCGAGCTCAAGCTCACCGCAAGCAGAAGGTTTCGATACTATTTGAGGGCACGCAGAAAACCGCGATCAACATTTTTGGCGCCTGCCGTGGGGATCGGATCAAAAGCCCGATTTCCCAACACATTCGAAGACACAACGCAACAATGAGAGGAAACAAGCAAAGAGGAGTAAGTCCGGAGGAATCGGTGACTTTGAGGGAGGTGGCTAATGAGGCTCGGAACCGAGAGATCCGAGAGAGGATAGATCGGATGGAGAAGTAGATGGAACGCTGACGTCCATCTTACAAGAGCTCAGGGAAGGATAGAGGAAAGCATGCAACGACGTCCCTGAGTCCAACCGTGGAACGCCTGCTGTGGGAGCAGGTCGGGACGAAGCCCAGAGACTGAGAACACCAAATGTAGCTGGAAGGGAGGAAACGAACATGGAGGAAAGGGAGTCCCGCCAGCATTTATAAGAGACAGCACCAACCTCTTGCGCGGAAGAGTTGGAGGGAGAGTGCGTTGGTTGGCACGAGTTGTAGAGGAACTTTGAGGAAACGAAAAAGCCGGGGTTGGAGGATAATACTGGACAACGAATCCCCACTCTCGACGGGAATCATGGGCGTCACGATTCCACGTGACTTTCGTTTCCCGAATTTAAAGTTCTCAGGGAAGAGTGACCTGTTGGTGCACATAGAGCGATTCAACGACATGATAGGAGTACTGAGGCCTATCGCCAGCCCTGTAGATGCGGTGGCCTTCCCACTCACTCTTGAGGGGAGGGCAAGAGAGTGGTACTGTAGGCTGCCACGGGGAAGCATCCTAAGCTTTGAGCAGATGTGCAGAGAGTTTGCAGAGCAGTTTCGGGGTGCAGTAACCCCCGAAGATGATATAACTTACGGAGCCCTTCAATTTGTTTATATTCAGATGCATATAAGTAGGTGAAAATGGACATGGTCATTGAAAGGAAAAGGCTGCGAAGTTGATAAGTGAATAGGGCAGTGGAACGAAGAGGAAGGAAAAAGGAGGTCCTGCCCGAGGGACGTTGGCTTCAAAAGCGATGAGGGACCGGGTTCCTCCCTACAACCCCTACTAGATAGCTCCCCAGCCGCCGATGATTCTCGTGCCACCCTGCAGGTCTCCAGGCCGGAATCATAGGGAGTACAGGCGTCACGACGACCACCCATCCCGCAGCCAACCACCAAGCAGACCTGCGTTAGACCACAACAGAGCGGACCGTCCGCTGCCACCCCCACTGAGGAGTTTCCCAAGAGATCGGGCGATACAGGTGGTGGAGCAGAGCCCTACCTACGGCCAATACACGAAGTTGAAGGTGTCTCTCGAAGAGATACTTCGAGTGGCAGAGGAGCGAGGACTGTTGAGCCCCCCAATACCGATGACTAAACCAGTTGGTAAACGAGATAGGGGACGGTTTTGCCTTTTCCACGGTGACCACGGCCACTCAACATCGTAGTGCCGAGATTTGAAGAACCAGATAGAAGATCTAGTTAGAAATCGATATTAGGATGAGTTTATTGAAGGAGGACATCCAGTGGTCGAGCAGCAACCAGAGGAGGACGACTAAGCCTATGACATGGAGATGGAGCCACCAGCTACAAGAGTAATATCAGGAGGACCCTCTATGGCAGGGAACTCGAATAGGGCTTGAAAAAATTATTGTAGATACGCTGCAGCTGGTAGAGAAGTCCTGTTTGCTGCACCCGCTGCCAAAAAGGCCAAGGTTCGGCAGGTGCCCATCATGTGGACAGAGGAAGACGAGGAGGGAGTGTCTGTACCCCACGAGGATGCTTTGGTCGTGAAGGCAAACGTTGCCAATAAGGAAGTCGATCGAATACTAGTTGACTCGGGAAGCTCAGTGGACATTCTTTTCAAGTCCACACTTGAGGATTTGGGAATTGTAGGTGCGAGCCTCGAGCAGACGAGCACTTCCTTAAAAGGGTTTGGAGGAGGAAAACTGATCCCTCTAGGAATCATTAAGTTGGCTGTGACTATAGGCTCGAGGCCTTTTGAAAAGAACATGATGCTGGACTTCGTGGTGGTGGACAAAGTCAGCCCCTACCAAGTAATATTGGGGAGGCCTTTTATGAGAATCAGCCAGTCGGTGTTATCCACCCATTACCTAGCCCTGAAGTACCGAGTGAATGGGGCTGTAGAAGTTGTTAAAGGCAGCCAGAGGGTCGCGAGGAGTCATTACTGTCAGCAAAGCAAAAGAAACCATGCAAATAACGTCATTAGACTCGACGGGAGAGTCGAAGAATGGCAGACAGAAAGTTGGAATACGACCAAACGAGCTCGAGAAGAAAGTTCGGATTGGCTTGGGCACTAGCAAGGAGCTAAAGAGGAGTCTGGTCGAGTGCCTGCGAGCACATTCTGATGTGTTCGCTTGGACACATGAGGACATGCCCGGGATCAACCCCGAGGTGGCATGTCACAGGTTGGCAATAAGGAAGACGCTAAGCCAGTAAGGCAGAAGAGGTGGTGCGTCCACCAGGAGAGGTACGAGGCCATAAATTATGAGGTAGAGAAGCTGCTTAAGGCGGGATTCATAAAAGAAGTCTCCTATCCCGAGTAGATCTCGAATGTGGTGTCAGTGAAGAAAGCAAGTGGGAAGTGGAGAATGTGCGTGGACTTTACTGGATGTAAATAAAGCCTGTCCAAAAGATAGCTTCCCGCTGCCAAAGATAGACCAGTTGGTGGACTCGACGGCGGGACATGGATTGCTCAGCTTCATGGACGCCTTCTTAGGCTATAACCAAATTCCCATGCACTGGCAAGACGAGGAGTGCACGGCCTTCATCACCAATCAGGGTCTGTTTTGCTACAAGATTATGCCTTTCGGTCTGAAGAATGCAGGGGTGATGTACTAGAGATTGGTGAATAAGGTCTTCAAGCCATTAATTGGTCGAACAATGGAGGTGTATGTGGATGACATGATCACCAAGTCAAAGGACGCGGGGAAACATGTAAGGCATTTAGAGGAAACCTTTGCACTCTTAAGGAAATATCAAATGAAGCTAAATCCTGAGAAATGTGCCTTTGGAGTTGGTTCAGGAAAATTCATAAGCTTCATGGTCAGCCATTGAGGGATCGAGGCAAATCCAGAAAAGATAAGAGCGATGGTGGAGATGAAATCTCCACGTACCCTGAAGGAGATACAGAGCCTTACGGGCAAACTGGCATCCCTTAACGGGTTCATATCCCACGCCACGGATAAATGCCCAGTCTTCTTCCAGGAGATGAGAAAAGGCAGGAAGACAAAATGGACACCAGAATGAGAAGCGGCGTTCCAACAGCTGAAGAAGTACTTGCTAAGAGCCTCGTTGCTGTCCACTCCTCAGCTGGGGAGTTTTTGTTCTCGTAATTGGTCAGTATCCCAATGGGCAACGAGCTCGGTCCTGGTGAGAGAAGAATCAGGTGTGCAATACCCCGTCTATTACACGAGCAGAACTTTGTTGGGGGCTGAAACTCCATACCCACCAATGGAAAGATAGGCATTGGCCCTGGTGACGGCAGCTAGAAAGCTGAGGCCTTACTTCCAAGCACACTCGGTGGCAGTGTTAACAAACCAACCACTCAAGCAGACTCTGCACAAGCCAGAGGCCTCTGAAAGGTTGGTAAAATGGTCGGTAGAGCTCAGTGAGTTTGACATTAGCTACCAACCCCAAACAGCCATAAAAGCTCAGTCCTTCGTGGTCGAGTGCACTGCAAGGACGGTAGATGGGTCCTGTTGGGATCAAGAGCAGGGGCAGGAGTTGTACTCCTCAGTCTTGAAGGAAAAGAGATGCAATATGCCGTGAAGCTGGAATTCGAAATCACCAACAACCAGGCAGAGTATGAAGTCAGTAATCATGGGATTAAAGCTCATCATGGTAGTGAAAGCGAAAAAGGTAAAGCTTCGAACAGATTTGCAGTGGTGGCAAATCACCTCAACGAAAGCTTCTAGGCAAAGGCGAGAAGATGGAAGCTTACCTACGAAGGTGAAGCAGCTAATAAAAAGCTTCCAAGCATTAGAGGTGGAGCAAATCGCAAGGGAAAGGAATTTTGAGTCGATATGATAGCTCGCATGGCCACCACATTCGACCCCAAGATACCAAAATCCATCCCATTAGAAGTCAAAACTTGCTCGAGCATCGAGCGGGAGGATAAGGTGATGAGTTTATCATCAAGCAGCACTTGGATGGAACCAATCGTCTCTTACCTCAAGGAAGGACTGCTGCCTGCTGATAAAAAGCAAGCAAGGAAGCTGAAGTGTAAAGCGGCCGTGTACACTCGATCGATGGGGTCCCTGCATGCATGTGGATACACTCTCCCACTGTTGCGGTGTTTAGACTAGGAGGAAGCTGATTATGTTCTCCGAGAGATACACGAAGGGATTTGCGGAAACCAATCAGGTGCGAGGTCTTTGGCTTTCAAGGACTTGAGGCATGGATACTTTTGGCCCTGCATGCACCAAGATGCACAAGAGAAGACCAGAAGCTGCAGAAGTTGCCAAAGCTTTGCCAACTATATAACTCAGCCTCCAGAGAACCTCACGGTGATGAATTCACCGTGGCTATTTGCTCAATGGGGGATCGACTTGATCAGGCCGTTGCCTAAGGGGAAGGAATCTACTACTCACGCCATAGTAGCAATCGATTATTTCACCAAATCGGTGGAAGTGGGAGCCTTGAGCAGTATTACAGAAGGTAAAACCACTGACTTCATTTGAAAAAATGTGATTTGCAGGTATGGGATTCCCCATGCACTGGTCACAGACAACGGGAGACAGTTTGACAACAACAAGTTCAGAGACTTTTGCCAAAACCTGGGGATAGAGTTGAAGTTTTATTCTCCCTCACACCCGTAGGCCAATGAACAAGTGGAGGCCACGAATAAGACTATAAAACGTCTCCTGAAGACCAGACTCGACGAGCAGAAGGGATTCTGGGTGGACGAGCTGCCTGGCGTCTTGTGGGCTTATAGAACCACACACAAAACGGCCACAGGAGAGACCCCATTCTCCTTGGCGTTTGGGCATGAAGCAGTTGTTCCTGCTGAAGTAGGAATGGGGATGCACCGAACAAAACACTTTAACGAGCAGATGTGTGCGAGGCTTGGACTTCTCTGGAGGAGAAGAGGAAAGGATCATCAGTAAAGATCGCAGAGTACCAGTGAGAAAGTGGCTCGCTATTACAATCGAATGTGCACATCCACCGGTTTCGAGTGGGGGATTGGGTGCTCAGAAAAGTCAATCAGAAAATGAAGGACCCCAAGTAAGGTGTGTTAGGGCCGAATTGGGAAGGTCCTTATCGAGTCACTCAAATAGCCAGACCAGGAGCATACCGGTTAACTCATCCGGATGGACGGAAAGTCAAGAAGCCATGGAACGCACAACTCCTGATGAAATACTTCCAGTAAGTTTTCTTGTGTTGTGAGAATTGATGTCCAATTCCTTCCTAATTGCGGATATGTAGAAACTTGAACATGTGTAAAAGTAAAATAATATTTGTAATATTAATTCGAGTTGAAGCCAACAAGCTCTTGAAGAAAACGTGAAGGCCAGAAGTCCCAAAGCCTAGCTTAAGGCGGGACGGTGCCAAGCGTGAGCCAATTGCAGGCTCGAGCAAGAGAAGCTCGCAAAGAAGAATGCGAAAGCCAGAAGTCCCAAAGCCTAGCTTAAGGCGCGACGGTGCCAAGCGTGAGCCAATTGCAGGCTCGAGCAAGAGAAGCTCGCAAAAAAGAACGCAAAGGCCAGAAGTCCCAAAGTCTAGCTTAAGGCGGGACGGTGCCAAGCGTAAGACAATCGCAGAGCTCGAGCAATAAAAGCTCGCAAAGAAGAATGTGAAGGCCAGAAGTCCCAAAGCCTAGCTTAAGGCGGGACGGTGCCAAGCGTGAGACAATTGCAGGCTCGAGCAATAAAAGCTCGCAAAGAAGAATGCGAAGGCCAGAAGTCCCAAAGCCTAGCTTAAGGTGCAACGGTGCCGAGGGTGAGCCAATTGCAGGCTCAAGCAAGAGAAGCTCGCAAAAAAGAACGCGAAGGCCAGAAGTCTCAAATCCTAGCTTAAGGCTGGACGGTGCCAAGCACGAGCGATCGCAGTGCTCGAGCAAGAGAAGCTCGCAAAGAGGAATGCAAAGGCCGAAGTCCCAAAGCCTAGCTTAAGGCGCGACGGTGCCAAGCGTGAGCCAATTGCAGGCTCGAGCAAGAGAAGCTCGTAAAGAAGAACGCAAAGGCCAGAAGTCCCGAAGCCTAGCTTAAGGCAAGACGGTCAGCAGCAGGAGGGGTGTCAGTAGCAGCAGCAGGAGGAGGAGCAGAAGCAAGAGCAGTTTCACTAGGCTCGGTAGGGACCTCAGATGGGGAGGCTCTCGACCCCTGAATTAGGATATCATGCTCACGCATGTACTTCGCCACACCTACCTCGACCTTATTCGGGTCCACCTCAAGATGCTCCTTACGCAAGGCATACACGAGGCAGCTGTAGCTGAAAGCCACTCCTTCGTTGTACTCAGTTGTGAGCTGGGCCTCCAAAGAGTCCACCTTCTTCTGCAAGCGAGAAGCAACATCCTCCATGGACTTCTCGAGGGAGAACCTTTGCACGTCCAAGTCTTTCCGAGCATGGAGTAACTCTTCCCGAACAACTGTTAGCTCCCTCTCGAACTTAAGAGACCGCGAGTCTGACATTACTGCCTTTTCCTCGAACGTGGAATTCTCCTCTCGAAGCTTCGCGTTCTCCTCGTCCTTCTGCTCAAGACTCGCTTCAAGCTCTGAATCTCTGCTCGCAGCTTCCACTGCGAATCTTGAGTCATAGTCCTGAATCTGGTGGCAACGACTGTAGCACGAGAAGAGAGGTGGTGGAAAGCGCCAACCAGCTCCTCATCACCATAGGACTCCAGGCCGTCCAGCTCCTCATTACAATTGCTCAAAGTCCTTAACGTAGGGTTCAGCACGGCCGGCCCGATCATGCTCCTGCATGCCTTCGGATCGAGGCGAGGCTGAGGCTGCAGTCCTCGAACGCCTACAAGGTGGACCCTCTTCTACTCGCTCTACCTCTCGAACTAGTGAAACGGGGGCATCGGCTCAGGGCCTTTTCGCTAAAGAGCTGCTCGCATCTCCTGAGGTCATTGCAGGCCTCTGCATCATACCGAGCACTACTATCATCTCTTCCTCTGGTATCAGGCTAAACTCCACGAAGTTGTGTGCCGTGAGTAGCTCCCTGCACCAGCTCGCGTTGTCAAGGGCTGTGTTGACCCATGCTCAACGCTCTTCCCCGATCCTATGTGATGCTCTCCAAGACACTGCAGGAACCACCAGAGCAAAATAGTAAGAATAAATGCGAGCAGAGAAACTAAAATAAAAATTCACTGGACATGTGAACGACCTTGAGTGCAAAAATACAGTGGAACCGGAGAGATCCCCTCAGAAAGAAGTGTAACATACCCCCATTCCCCCCCAACAAAGAAAAATTTACCCTTCCAGTTGCCACCAGAAGTAGGGAGATCAGTTATGGGCTTTTTACCCTTCAGGCTGGAGGTGAGGTAGTATTAGCCAGCATCCTTCGGGCTGCACTTTAACTGGTAAAGATGGTTTATTTCCTCTACCGAGGGATCGCCCAAGTTGCACCATCTCCACAGTACGTAGAGCCCAGAAAGAACCCTTCACCCATTTGGATTCAATTGTCCCGAGGCCAACCGAAATCTGGACAAAACCCGGGCAAAATAAGGCTGGAGAGGCAGCCTGACCCCCCATTTAAAGCACTCTATATGGAAGGTGGTATACCTCTGAGGGGGACGGCTGGGAATGTCACCCTTACCTAGCACCGGCAAATCCACATTGTCCGATATGTGGTATGTGTTCCTAAGCCTAACCAGGTCTAAGTGTGTGGTTTCACACCTCATGAGGTCAATGGGGTACCCCCTACCCTCTGACCGTTGGCTGACCCTTTCCCCCCGATGCGGCTGGGTCTCTGCCGCAGCCAACGCCCCTTCCGAACTGGAATCTCTCACCGGGATTATACTAAGGGGCTCTACGTCACTTGAGGAGGACGATTCCTCAGGTGACATCCTACGAGGTTGTTGGGTATTCGTCATTGTCTTCTAGATTTACAGTCTACATGATTGGAATCAGAAACCTAGATGAAAGAAGAACAGAATGGAGACAAGAGAAAAGAGAGAGGTTTATACTTGAGTAAAAAGAGAGGTTTATACGGCCGGAAATCGCTTTGACGCAGAAGAGGAAGATGAAAAAACACTTGCAAGCGGATTAATTTTCGGTCCGAGTAAAAATGAGCAATATGAAGCACAGTGATGAAATCGAGGGTTTTTAAAAGGGGAAAGTGTGTCTCTTCAGGTGACGGCGCACATCTCGAGGGACCCGACCGTTCGAGTAACGTCTCTTCAAAATTCTAACGCACGGCCAGGATCCATCCACGTGTCCCGCATTAAATGCGAAATGATGGAAGCGAAAGACAGCTGGAAGACATGGGGAAATGAAAAAGCCGGGAAGCCGGCCCATTACTAAAAGAATACAGTCTTATCTCGTTTCACTCCAAAGACTAGAAATTGGGGGACTGGTGTTTGGGTAATATCGGGAAGGTCCCCTCGAGGCCACTCCAGCTCGAATAAAATGCCCCAAGGTCAATCCAGCTCGAGCAGAAGACTCGACCGCTGGCATGAAGACTGCCTTACTAGGCGTCAAAGCTGGTCAAGGTTGAGAAGTCCATGACGGGTCAAGCCCCAAGCCCTTTTGCTTGCTCGAGGTCTTCAAGGCTCGGCCCGTCAAAGATGGTCAAGGCCGAGGAGCTCAAAGGTTGGTCGAGACCCGAGCTCACTTTTCTGCTCAAGGTCTTCAAGTCCTCCCAGCACAACTTAATCACGGCAGTCATAACATAGAGGAAATGCAGGACCCAAATACAGCCGGTTCGGGACAGTCTGACCCGTTCTTCCAGAGACTCGGCACAGCTTTCGATGCCTGATCAATGGCCCACGTGGCATGGTGTCGTTACTGTTACCGATGGCCGGCACATGCTCCCACAGTGTCATCATTCCTTGCGCACACGCCCAGCATTATGATCTGGCCATGAGAACCGTACTCCACCGCATGATCAGCGCATCCCTAAGAAATATCACGCTAATCCCGGCTGTCAGAGAGACCCAGACACCACCGATGTAGGAACGGATGGTCTCGGAGAGAAAGGGCGGGAAAAATGGAGAATAAAAGGAAACGAACGTGTAAGCTGCAGGAGTTCCAAAATTTTGCACAGGTTTCTTCTTCTTCTTCTTCCCCTTCTCCACTTTGAATTTTCTGGGAGATTTATTATTACGGAAGGAGGACAAAAATACCCCTTCCATTCTTCCGGTCTCTCTAACTAAGAGGGATACAAAAAGAACAACCCAATTACTGTCTTGAGCATCTGAGGGTTTTCGCCGGAACAACACCCGACAACCCCTGACCCTGTTTTCTGTGAGTACAGGTCCGGGAGACTTCCGTTCTGGTAAAGACGGAGGAATCGAAATTGGAAAGCAGACCTACTCGAGCTCGAGCTCAAGCTCACCGCGAACAGAAGGCTTCGACACTATTTGATGGCACGCAAAAAAACCGCATTAACACTTCGTTTCATTTGTTGATGATTTCTTTAGACACTTGTAAGTGTACAACATGCGAGCAAAAGATGAGATTCTAGAGATTTTTATGAAATTGAAGAAATTGGTGGAGACCTAAATTGGTAGATAGATAAAAGTATTACAGTATGATAATGAAGATAAATATACTTCTGATCCATTCTTGCAAGTATACTAGAGTAAGGGTATAAAAAGAAATTTCATAGTCAAACATACTTCACAATAGAACGGTGTAGTTAACGTATGAATTGTGCTTTACTGGAGAAACTATGGTATAATTTATCTAATGCTGGTTTCGATAAAAAGTTTTGGGCTAAAGTTGTGAGCTATGCAAGTTACGTAATAAATCGGTTGCCTTCTGCTACAATTAGATGTAAAATTTTTTTGAAAATGTGGTATGGAAAGTATGCACAAGACTATGACTCTATTCATGTGTTTGGATGATAAGCTCAATCATCGTGCAGGAAAAGTTATTTTTGTAGGATTCAAAGGTAGAGTTAAAGGCTATAAACTTTGGGATCTCAAAGATAAAATATTTGTGTGTGACAGAGATGTCACTTTTGATGAAGTTTCTATGTTAAAGGCCTTATGTTATCAACAGGCAGAAAATAAGACTAAATGGATAATTGCAGAGGGTGGAGTTTGATGCAACTCCATATATACCAGTTAGTTATATATTAGAAAAGAGTTTAACTTTGAAGTAACCCCAATAGTTAAAGAAGAGATTATTTTTATTGATGTACCAAAAGAAGAAAAAATAAATGAATATATAAAAGTTAAAAATGAGACTATAGTAACAAGAAGACAAAAAAGAGTAATAAAGAAAACTGGATGGTAGCCAATGTACTTTCAGTGAAGCATTACCAGCAGTGAAAGTGGTTAGTGGAAGTTAGTCATGGAAAAAGAGATAAAGTCACTTAATCAAAACTAAACTTGGGAACTTGTGGTGTCACTAAGGGAAAAATGGCTATTGGTAATAAATGAGTATGCAAGGATCTCCAAATTAGTCAACTTTTTTTATACAATATAAAGCTTGTAGCAAAATGTTTTATTTAGAAGAAGGTATTGATTATAAAAAAGTTTTCTCTCCAGTTGTAAAATATACTTCTATTCATATTCTACTTGCCTTAGTTACAAAATATGAGTTAGAGTCGACTGAATTGGATATTAGGACAACATTCTTACATGTGGATTTAGAAGATGAGATTTATACAACTCAGTCTTATGGTTTCAAAGTTGTTGGAAAGGAGAATTAGGTATATAGATTAATTAAATCTTTGTATGGAATGAAACAGTCACCAAGGCAATGGTATAAAAGATTTATTAATTCATATAAGAGCAGAAATTCACCAGAAGTAAATATGATTATTGTGTTTACTTTAGAAGATTACAATATGGAGCTTTCATTTATTTGTTACTCTATATTGATGATATGCTTATAGTTTTGAAGAATAGAACAGAGATTGAAACACTTGTGTAATGCACGGAGAATACTTGGAATGGAGATCCATGAGACAAGAAGAATCTTATTTGAAGAAGGTGCTAGAAAGGTTTAGTATGGATGATAAAGCTAAACAAGTATGTACTCCTCTAGCTTCTCATTTCAAATTAAGCTCTCCTTCATGTCATTCTTCTTAAAAATAGTGCAACTACATGGCTCATATTCCATATGCAAATGCTGTGGGTAATCTTCAATGCTTATATAGGCAGTTGATGTTAGGTGGTTGTTTAAGAAGGATTGTGGTGAACAATACGTTGGGTATTGTGATTCTGATTTTGCTGGAGACCTAGATAACCGAAGACTAAAAATGGGCTACATATTTACATTGGGTGGACATTTGAACAGTTGGAAGTCGATTCTATAATTGAAAATTACTTTGTCCACTACAAAAGTACAATGTACGCATCAACAGAAGTTGTAAAGAAAGCTATCTGGTTGAAAGACTTGTTAGATGATTTGAAAGTAATCTAAGAGAACATTGAGGTTTTCTATGGTAACCAGAGTGTGATATTTCTTACTAAGAATCAAACATATCATGCTCAAATAAAACACATAGATGTAAAATATCATTATGTGAGAGATGTTATAGAGAATAATGTTGTGTTATTGAAAAAGATCAATACCAAAGATCACTTATCAGATATGTTGACAAATGTGATTTCTAAAGTTAAGTTTTGATATTGCTTGAAATTAATTCAAATTTTTCGAATGTGTTTTGTTTGAGGATTTTGAACTACGATTGGCTTGATCCCAGATTATAAGTCTGTAGGTAGTCACAAAGATGCAGTCGCTTTAGGGATCATGATTCATTGGTAGTCGGTTTAGATTTTAGTAAAATTTTCGTCAAGGTGGAGAATTTTTGGAAAGTCAAGTTTCAAGCATGTAATTGTTGAATAATTGCATGAAGTAGCTACCATGTAAGCTTGCCAAATTGGCAAGTTAGGGTTAGGTGACCGAAAACCTTGAAGATAGAATTATGGTGGTGCAATAGTGCCATAATTTTTTCTTATAAATAGAACTTCTCATTCATTCTAAAATCATTTTAAAAATTTAAAAGGTAAAATTCAGAAAAACAATTCAAGTGAAGAATTGTTTAGAGTGCCCCCAAGGGTGTGGTCGAGTTGGTTACCATGCTCGCCGTAGAGTCGTTGAAGTCCGAGTTCGATTCTTGGGGTGGGAAGGGTTTAAAAATTATATTTGGGCTTGCCCCCTTTTCTTTTAAGAAAAAAAAAGAAAAAAGAATCGTTTAGTGTGTGAGCAATTGGTGAGTGTGAGAAATTGAGAGATATTTCTTTTAAGCGTGTGTGAGAGTACTTGGGTGTATTTGAGTTTTGGAAAGTGAGATTTCTTTAATCAAAATTGTACTATAATAATTGTTAGAAAAATAATTATTTTTCTTTTGCTCTCGTAGATGTAGACATAATCGTCAAACCATGTTAAATCTTGTGTCATTTATTTTTCTATGATTATTTGGTACTTTTAATTCCGCATTTCGTGCACAACATTCAAAATGTTGATTATATAAAACCTCAGAAATTTTGTAATCTACTAAAAAAATAACTATGGTCATATGTAAAATGGAATTTTAAAATCACTCATATCTCATACGTTATCTTCAAAATATTTTTTGAGCTAATTATTAATACACAATCTTACTCGTTGACATCCCTACTCATAGCCAAAAAAAAAGATTATTATCCAAAGCATTTTTATATGAAGTTTACAAAATTAATAGTCAAATTGTCCTTTTTATAGTTAACGAGTTCTTCAGTAGAGCATCTAGCTGTAATTATTATTGAACTAAATCAAAAATCAATGGGGAAGAAATTTTTAATCACTTTAAATAGATTTATAAAATTGAACCAAACTAATTCTAGGTGATTCTGCTTGGTTCTCAGTTTGTAGAAGTTTTCAATTTATTCTATCCATTTTTGATTAATTTTTCAATCATTTGCCATGTGAATTCGATTCTTAACATGTAAATGAAATTTCATCACCAGCTCAAATAGCATTGCGCAACATAAGACTGTAAAACTCTCCTCAAACAATAACTAAAGCACTTTGGGAATGCTAATGCAATTGATGAGGAAATTTTTGATGCAATGAACACAATGCATGCTGATAATTAATAATAACAACTAAATGATTCTAAATTAACAAAACCATCCAATATACATGGTGTATGTTGCTATTTAAAAAATTATAAATCGACACTAGGCCCAAAGAACATTCTAAAAACTTGTCTAAAGATCTAAATTTTCTTTGATAGCTTAACTACCCTACAACGTAGATGATTGATGGCAGAAAAAAGCCTAGTTTGGTAATGCTATATCTTATAAAATAATTGTTTTGATGAGAATCCATTAAGTATTCGGTAAATTTTATTTTCAGAAGTGTTGTAATTTTTTTCAGAAGTATTGTGAGTTTTGAAAGCGGTTATGGGAGTTTAGTAAATTTTACTGTTAAACTACTGTAAGGAAATAAATGACTAAAATAGATATAATGTAGGATGAAATATACTTACACTTATAAAAATATGTACATACAATATTTTTAGTTGTGTATTATAATAATCTTAACTAAAAATAAAATTTATATTATATATATTGATTTTGTTTCTTTTGTTTTTTCATCATAAAACAATTGACAATTAAAAAATCAACTGCAATTTTCATTAAATAATTAATCTAAAAAATATTAAAATAAAAATTTCCCCAATCAATTGCTTTGAATCTGCATTAATTTAGTTAAAAGGTGATGAACCACTGGCTAGATCTTGCCTCGTTGCCATTTAGAACTTTTGATGGAATGATAAAATTTAAAGATGAAATAGGGTAAACGAAAGGAATGTGTAAATTATAATAAAAATTTATTGAAATATTGATTTTGTTTCTAATTTGAATAAGGATAGTTTTGATTTTAGATAATAATTAGGGAAGAAGACATATACACTTCCAAAGTACGAGAAAATTATTATCACCAATACCTTTAAATTTTTAAAAAGTAACACCAAAATCCCTTTTTGACCATCTTTTGATAGTTATACATTTTACTTCTATTATCCCAAAAAATAAAATTGACTTTATTTTTTTAAATACAAGTATTATTTAAATAATATAATCTATGCAATAAAATAACAATATTAAAATATTTTATTATTTTAATAAATTTAAATTTGAAAAATATTATATTTATTTTATGAAAATATTTTAATTTATTGTAGGATTTTAAATTAATATTTGCATTGAATACATTTTACAAGTAAAAACAATCTCACATATTATTTTATTTAACAATCAAAATAAATTAAATTTTAATACATTTATTTGAATATATCTAATATATTGTAAAATATTAAAATATTTTTTAAAAAATTGAATTTTTTTAAAAAAATATATATTATTATATTTATTTTAATGTTATATTTCTATTTACTACAAAACATTAGAGTAATTATTTTTTGTGATAACCGAGGTAAATGGTATTATGGTTAAAATGAGGTCTTAGTGTCCTTTTTTGAAAAATTAGGGGTGTTGGTGACTATTTCCTGAGAACTTAGGGGTGTAGATTTCATTTTCCTAATAAGGAGAAATAAAATGAAATAAAAAATTAGATAATAAATAGGGTTAATTCGAGGAATCTAATATACTTCCAAATACAACTTTGAAGTTGCAAAAATAATAATACATAAGACCATTTTTTATTAAATAACTTCAAGCTTTAAATAAAGCTTTAGTTCAAAATTACAAGCCTAAAAATCACAAGCATTAAGCATGTTCTTCATCAAACTCTCTAAATCACAAAATAAGGAATCAACTAACAATTTAAATTTCACTTATTAAAAACTATTACACTTTAGCAAATAATTAAAAACAAGCGTAGATTAAAATAATTTATCTTCTCATTTGCTTACAATTTATAATGAGATATAGTGATGCACTACTAGAAAAATGGCCTTTAGTGATACCAAAAAATAGTGTCACTAATTACTTTTAGTGACACTTATTAATAGTGTCAGTGATCTGGGAGTCAGAAAAATACTGACACTTGAATGTGGTGTCAGGAATTACTATTACTATAGTATTACAGATTTTATGACACTATAGTATCAATAATTACTGTTACTATAGTATCACGAGTTAGTAATATCAGTAAAACAATCACCCCAATGAAACTGATACTTTATGATACATTTAGTGTCAATGGCTTTTATTAGTTATTATTGTCATTTTAAGTTTTGTCAATCTAATGATATTATTTAAAAAAGAAAATTAGTAAACTACTAAAATGAACAATTATATATAAAATTTCTAACAAAACATTATGTCTCTTTTGTTTGGCTTTCTTCACCAAACAATCTTAAAAGAGTTTGCTACTTAATTCTGTACGCAACACAAATCATATGGGTTCTTTGACAAAACACTATTACTTTCATACACAAACAAATCAGGCTCTCCATTTACAAATTTAAGGAAGATTAAAATATTAAAAAAAAAAGAATAAAGATCATCCACATCGATAACGTGACAATAAAGCAGAAGCTAACTCAACTGGTTGTCGGCATCTTTCTACATCATAATTCATAAAAATGCTCTTGATATTTCTTCAAAATCTTGCTTTGCTGCTATGGAAGTGAGGGTGTGCATGGGACTGATGTGGTCAAGGTGTTTGGTTATGACTTTTACTCGATTGCAGAAGTTGATTGCAAGAAGATATGCTTGCTCTTCAATTTCCAAACTTCAATACAGCTATAGCACTCTGCAATCGGTGCAACACTGCTGCAGTTCCTCATCGCGATAAATGCATTCGTTGCTTGTGGTGTAGCAATGACAACTGCAATTGCTTGTGCTGCAGTTCTGCTGCAGACAAAGCAATTCTGCTTTTGGCCTTGTTGATTTCTGCAAGGACAGAAGAAAAGGAAAGAAAATTCAGTAGATAGATACCATGCATTAATGAAGCATACAAAAGCAATAAATTGAAGCGCATGGACTAAGCTTCATCTCAAATAGCTTCCCATAGATATCATGTATATGAAAAATGACTTAAAACTAAAACTAGCTTCAGCGAAAGTTTCTTTTTAGGTGTAAATTAGAAAAGAAAAAAAAGGGGCAATGATTTTTCACTCACAGATGCAGCCCCAAAGCTAGCCCCAATCCTGTTGGAGCACTGCGAGTTCCGACAAAAGGAAAAATAAGTAAAAAAAACATTTAACAATAGCAACCAAAAATAACAATAGCACCCATCTTTTAATATGATACGGAAGAAATTCAATTCTTCATTTCTTAATTTGCATAAGCTCAATTACTTTTTATAGATTTTCAGTTCATGGTCATTACTGTGGTTGCAAAATATGTTAAACATGATAGGCCCCCATGGAGCCTTATTCTATGTTATCCGGTTAGAACTTAGAAGTTATCAATTCCAACTAGAAATACTAGACTGCTGCTAGATGTGGCATCACACCATGGAATTCGTTGTAGTAGCTTTTCAAAAATCTAAATGAGAAAATCTCCATGGTAGCCAATCTTTTAAAAGCACGAACACAATGATTTTTCCACAGGTTGTGATTACAAGCATTTGATCCCCGATTTGTGAGGCACTGACCATTTGATTAGCCCAAAGGGTTCGTTTGGGATAATCCGGTAAGCTATCTGTGTGCACTAGAATCTGCACCATTTGATGCAATGCTGATTACCATATTGAAAAGTTTTGAAAATGGACAGCATGAAGCACAAGAATAGTATATTGGATTTATATGTATAGTTTTGTATAGAAATGACACAAAAGCCTGGGTTGTGCTTATAGTAACCTGAGGGCTTCAAAAAAACCAGTAAACAATAACTCTATTAGATGTGGCTCAAACCTAAGGTATTATCTTTTGCAGTGAAATGCAATCACCATTAAGGTTCTAAATATAGTGAGCATTTAGTCACCATTATTACCATTATCTTCAAATTTTTCCCATACTTCAAAGCACAAGCAGCTGCAGTTGTTGCTGCTACACCACAAGCAGCAGCTGCATTTACTGTAGTAAGAACTGCGACAGTATAAGCTCGCATTACCGAGTGCTATAGTCGCTTGTGCTGCAGCTTCATGTCACGCAATCGCAATCGCTTCGTTCTACTAACAAGACAGAATTGCAGTGCTGGCTGCATGCTTTCCTTGTCAATATTGAGGTAGTGCTACTGTAAAATTTTCTTTACTCTCAATCCTTAGTGCAACTAATGTTGCAGCGACAGCAATCGCAGCTCATCGCTTGTCTGCAGCAGACATCAACTCCGACTCATCGCTTGTCGCTGCAGACTGCAACGAATCTGTCTTAACAACATCAAAGGGCGGCTGCATACTGCTGAAAATTAAAATTTTCCGAACTTAAATTAATGAAGAAAAATGCTCATGCCTACAATTGCTTAAGCTACGGAAAAATAGGCAAAGGATGGGTTCAATAAGTATCCATCATATAGGAAAATATATTTACACATCTATTTTTAGAACTTATGGATTCAAAGAAAAAGAGTTTGTCTTCGATCAACAACGACTGAAGATATAGATACAAGTTATACGAGGAACTAACAAGACATCAACTCGAATCTCAACATCGGAAGAAAAGTTCCAAAAGGAACAAGGAATACTCCTTAACATATGTAGAAGATAAAGTATACCTCTAAAGATTTCTTGCATCGTTCTTTGCATTGTGCGGACAATACCAGAAATTGAGACAATACCCTAGGCAAACCATCACGAATTCTCGACTGGGCTTTTAGAGCATTCCGAACCTAAAAAACAAAAGCATATAATTAAAAAACTGAGAAGAAGAACTACTAACATAGTAATAGACCAATTTTGTGAGTAAAAAGCTTACCAGACACTGGTCGGATCTTCATTTTCATGACCAGTATATGGCGCATAAGTCCAAAAGCTTAGGCAAATCAAGCAACTTCTTTTCCTGCAAAAGACTACATGCTTGAATTAGTGAACAAAGTTTCTTGGAGAAAAAATGACAACCAAAATAATATCTCATCCTAATCCCAAAAGAAAGCGAATACCATTACCATAAAATAACTTTCACACACAATAATTAGGCAAAAGTTACACAAAGCCAATCAAAAATCCTCGATGAAAGATCGATCCACTTAGTAAGCATCATTACAACATTTATCAAATCCATTCAAACTACATAAAATAAACTGAGAGAGAAAACTAAAACCCTGTTTTACAAAATCGCAAGGAAACCCCTAACCCACCTGCATGGTCTTTCGAACTAAGGCTATCAGTGATACAAGCACCGGGATCCCTGTTGGAAGATCTGCATTGTGTATTTGCACACCCGAAAAGAATGACCAATAAGTAAATGATCCAAAATTGAAAATGAAAGGGGGATTGGCATAACTAATAAGCGAGACTTACATTCGATAAAATAGCATAAAAACACGGCGACTTAGTTCGAGCTCCCTACAATGACCCCTGCAACTACTCCCTTGGCTCCTCGATATGGAAAATCATACCATCTGCTCCTATACTTTAAGAAACTATCCAAAAATTCATGCAAGGACACGTCACTAGCCACTACACATATCAAACATGCAACAAAAAGCAATCAAAAATTGATTAATCGAAATTGGAAAGACTATTAAGAGTTTCAATGCAAAATAAATAAATAAAACCCAGTCGCTG
Organism: Murraya koenigii; assembly: GCA_025617385.1. NCBI lineage: Eukaryota > Viridiplantae > Streptophyta > Magnoliopsida > Sapindales > Rutaceae > Murraya > Murraya koenigii. The sequence goes on from CM046811.1 coordinate 28,142,316, forward strand.
AAATCTCTAGGGTTTAATTTGAGCAACCTGGACAACTTCGTTCAAAAGATCCACAACTCTCCGGGACTCGACCGGATCGAGACCTCCTTCGTCGGCCTGACTCGACCAGATGACGGCTTCATCATAGGGCAAGTAATTTACGAAATTACCACGAGTCGTTGGATTCGGAGAGGAGGATGGAGAGGGAGAGGAAGAGGACCAGCAGCGGACTAGAGGGAGGCGAAGAGGTGGACGGGGGAAAGCATTGAGAGATGGGTGAGAGTTAGAGAGCTCGACCTTAGGTTTTTTTATCTTTTTGTTATTATATTTTTGTTTTTAAAATCTTTAAAACGAACGAATTAAATTAATTAAATATAGCTTGTTGGTCTCCATTTCAAACGTTAAAGTTTTAAATTCTAAAAGTCTCAAGTTCGAGTTGGAACTAAAATAACTATTAATAATTTTTTTTTTTATCTTTGATACTTTAGTGTCAGTGATTATTGATATTTAATTTACTAACACACTAGTATCAATAACCTCTAATACCTACTTGTTAATAGGTGCATTTGTTCACGATTACTGATACTTTTGCTAAGTGTCGATGAACTAAGTGTCGATAAATGTCATTTTTCTAGTAGTGATGCCTTGAATCTCTTTTGAAAATTCTCTCTTGAATCAATAATATTCATCATCTTTAATTTCGGCACTTGATTGATGGATAATTTATCATCATTGTGGCTAGGCATTTTAGCTTTGTGCTTAAAATAAACACTCTACCCCTTTAACTTGTAAGAGAAAACTCTACCTTTTGAATGTTGATTTGATGAATATTCTTCAAAGATGCAACTACTTTGTTGCATTGTTTAATACCTCCCTAATGTGTTGCAATTACCAAATTATCATTTTTTTGGAGATGTTAAACTTCAACCTAAGACATATTTTTCTTCCAAATGTTTAATATAATGGCCAGATAAGTTCAACCTTAGTTCCCACATTCTTGATATTTCATCCATTCTGCAAAAATAATTTCGTGATGAGTTCCTTCTATTTAAGAATCATAGCTTCCATCATCTTCTGAAACCTCTCTAGTCTCTACTGTATTGTAATGACTTATTCCTTATTTATTACCTTGCATTGATGCCAAATAATACAAACACTAAAGTTTATAAGGAGAAATAAAATAAAACAAAAACATAAGATGATGTTGATGCAAATTTTCGCTCAATGTACAATAATTGATTTGTATTTCAGACTTTCTTCTAAATTAAGCTATGTGGCTAATTTTCTCCTTAAGGCGAGTGTCTCTAATCACACGTCTCCTTGTGGTTAATTGTTTTGCAAAATGAAGCAATTGTCAAAGTGAGATTCCATGCCAATAATAACCCTCCGATGCTTAAGTCAGTTCATTTTTTACTCAATTTTAGAGAAAGAAAATCTAGAGTGAAATGGGCGAGTTTTAATTCTCTTTTATGCCTTTTCTCTCTTACCTTCAAATGGGGGTCTTGGCTTTTATATATGCATTTTAAGTAAACTGGAGGGTTATATGCCATTTTCTTGGGACAAGTATTAGTTAAAGTCCATGCACAGAGACACATATTCAAATGTGCTAATTTTTGTTCATGACAAGTATCTTTTAAACATTTGTTATGTTTTTGGGCCTTTGACCTTTAATGGGCTTAAGCTTGAATTCACCATTTTGCCTATAAGCACATTCCGTAGGATGCCTATTTGCCTATAGGCACATTTCGTATAATGTGTATTTGCCCGTAAGCGCATCCCGTAGAATGCATATTTACTATGAGGCTTTTTGTAGAATGTGTATTTACTCATAGGTGCATTTCTATAACATGTGTATTTGCCTATAGGCATATTCTGTAAAATGTGTATTTGCTCGTAGGCATATTCTACAAAATATGTATTTATTTGTAGGCACATTTCCTAGAATATATATTTGCTCATTTCCCTTTAGACATAAATATACATTCTTCAGAATGCGCCTATGGGCATTTATACATTCTATGGAATATGCCTATGGGGATTTACACATTCTACGAAGCACATTCTATGGAATGCGCCTATGGGAAAATAAGCATCCTACTGAAATGCACTTATAGGAAAAATGTTGAATTCAAGCTTAAGCTCATTAAAGGTTAAGGGCCAAAAACATAGCAAATGTTTAAAGGATACTTATCATGAATAAGTATTAACATATATGAATATGTGTCTCAATGCATAGACTTTAACCGACACTTGTCGCATGAAAAGTGCACATAACCTCTTCAATTGACTTAAGATGACTACATCAAGGCTAAGACCCCGCGTTCGAAGGTAAGAAAAAAATAACATAAAAGAAGAACTAAAATTCTACCCATCTCAGCTTTAAATTTTCTCTCTAAAATTGAGTAAAAATGAGTGACTGAAGTGCTAAAGGGTTATCGTTGGCACACCAACCTCCTTTGACAATTGGTTCTTTTGTAGAATAATAACGATAAGCAAACACGTAATTAGAGACACTCGTCTTAAAGAGAAAATTAGCCATATAACTTGATTTAGAAGAAAGTTTGAAACACAAATCAATCACTATACTTTGAGCAAAAATTTGCATCAACAGATGACAAATGGGTTAATTCAGTGAAATTCATACCTCTAAATAATTATTGGTTATTTGAAAAACCAATAAACTCCTAAATACATCTCTCAAGTTGAAAAATAATAATATTTAAGATCTCTTTTCACTCACTAAGTAACTATATTCTCCATTAAAAATCATATTCTTCATAAAAAAAAAAAAACCATTTTTCCTCTAAAATATTTCATATTCAACCATAAAAGCACCTCCTTGGTCCATAAAGATGCCTCTTCTACCAATAAAACATGAACACAAATAACATGCAATGAAGTGGGGGCATGTGTCGGCCATCGGTAACAGTGATGACACCATACCGCGTGGGGGTATAGGCCAGGCATCGATCGTCGCGTTGAGTTATTGGAAGGAGGGGTAAACTGTTTCGAATTGGCCATGCTCGAATCTTGCATTCTCTCCGTGCCATCGCTGGTGTGACTGGATCATGCCTGGGGGCTTGAAGACCTCGAGCAGAAGAAAGAGCTCGGGGTCCGACCAGCGGTCCAGTCTTCTGCTCGAGCTGGGTTGACCTCGAGGGGGCCTGCTCGGTATTACCCAAACACCAGTCCCCCAATTTTTAGTCTTTGGAGTGAATTTAGACATGACTGGAAACTTCTTGTTTGGGCTGGCTTCCCCGCCTTTTTATCTTCTCATGCTGAGCTATCCACCATTTCTGTCATTTCATATTTAATGCGAGACGCGTGGATGGATCCAGGTTGTTCCTTTGAATTTTAAAGAGGCGGTTACTTGAACAGTCGCGTCCCTTGAGAGGCGTACCGTCTGTTGACAAGACGTGCTTTCCCCTTTAAAGACCCTTAATTTCTTCACTGTCCCTTCTGTTTTCAATCTTTGCTTAAACCAGAGTCAATTGCCTGTAAGTATTTCTCATTTCCCTCTTTGTCGTACCTGCCATCTCCCGTCGTCGAATCTATCTCAAGCATAAACTTCCCTCCCTCTTCTTATTCCCATTTTTTCATTTTCTGGGTTTCTGGTTCCCATTTGGTATATTGTGTCCATAGGAAATATGTCAAACATACAACAATTTCGTCGAATGTCATCTGAAGAGTCATTTTCTTCCAGCGAATCCAAGCCGAATAGGATGGTCATGGTGAGAGACCCAAGTCTTGAGGGGGTCGTGGTTGTGGGGGAGACCCGGCCGCAACAAAGGGAGAGGGTTAGCCAAAGGTCGGAGGCTGGGTGGTTCCCCATTGATTTTATGAGGTGTGAGACTTCACACTCGGATCTAGACTGGCTCAGGGACACGTACCATATACCTAATAGCATGGACCTGCGTGTGCCCAATAAAGGTGATATGCCCAACCGTCCTCCCCGAGGGTATGTCACTCTATATTTGGAATGTTTCAAGTGGGGGGTTAGGTTGCCTCTTCAACCTTACTTCATTCGGGTTCTGTCCAGACTTCATTTGGCTCCAGGGCAGTTAAACCCCAATAGGTGGAGGGTCTTATCTGGTTTGTATGTGTTGTGGAGGTGGTGTAACTTGGGTGAGCCATCGGTAGAGGAGATAAAACATCTTTACCAATTGAAAAGCAGCCCCAAGGATGCTGGCTGGTACTACCTCGCCTCTAGTTTGAAAGGCAAGAAACCCATTACCGATCTCCCTACCTCTGGTGGCAACTAGAAGGGCAAGTTTTTCTTTACCAGGAGAGATTGGGGGAAAGCTGCTTCTGCTTCTGAAGAGATGAGTGGTGTTCTTTCTCAGCTGAAGAGGCCCGTGAGCACCTCGGATCGTCCGAACAGCTCCTCTACTCCAGCGAAGTTGTCTCAAACCGACACTACCGCCTCGCTGATTATGATTATAGCTTCTACTTGGGAGATTGAGCGAGTAGCAGAGGGTACGACCCGAAGGGGCCCGAGGACCACCGTTCCAGCTCGATCTCGAGCAGGACGTGTACAAGAGCAGCAGCAGCCTGACGTTGCCGACCCCTACATCAAGAAATTTGCGAGGTAAATGAAGGAGAAGTTCTTGGAGGGAGTGGAGGCTTCCAATTCTAGTGATCTGGCTAGCCTGCTCCACCGCCTCTCCTCTCGCATCACGGCTGCCGCCACTGCCTTCAAGACCAAGACCCTAGACTCTGAGAAGAAGGTCAGGGCCGAAAATCAAAGTTTGAGGTAGAGTCTCGAGTAGAAGGACGAGGAGGCCGCGAAGCTTCGTACAGAGATCTCCACTTTCGAGGAGAAGGCAACCCTTTCTGAGTCCAAAGTACTCTAGATCGAGAAAGAGCTTTCTACGGTCCGGGACGAGCTGGTGAATGCTCGAAAGGATTTGGCAGTGTACAGGTATTCTTTTGAGAGGACCTTGGAGGCAGAGACTTCTCGTCTTCAGAGGAAGGTGGACTCCTTGGAAGGCTGGCTCGTGACAGAATACAATGACGGGGTGACTTTCAGCTATGAATGCCTCGTGTTCGTCCTGGGTAAGGAATATCCTGATGTGGATATGTTCAAGCTCGAGGCGGGTGTTGACGTGTACATGCTCAAGCATGATGCCCCGAACTAAGAGCCGAGAGTCCCCCCAACTCAGGCCCCTGCAGGGACGGGAGAGGCAGCTCCTCTTACTGTCGAGATCTCCTCCGCTGCTGCAGCCGTTACGGAAGGGGCTCCTTCCTCCGAGGACCCAGCTCCCTCTGCTAGCCCAGATGCTCAAGCCACATGACAACCATTTTTTTTTTGTATTTGTACTTTATGACAAATAAATGAAGAACATGCATTTGTTAACTTGCCCTTGTGTTTATATATATATTTTTTCCTTACAATTTTCTAATGGGTAAACTTTAAGCCTTTGTTAAATAACCTTTAACAGACTTTAGGCCCTTGCTTTTCTTCATCGAGCCCATCTTGCTCGAGCCCTCTTTTGGCTTGTGTTTGGCATCGTCTCGTCAGTAAATTAGGCTTAGAGTCTTCTGACCTTTGTGTTTCTTCACGAGCTTAGTCTGCTTGAGCCTGCTTTTGGCTTACGGTTGGCACCGTCTCGCCTTAAGTTAGGCTTAGAGACTTCGGGCCTTTGCATTTCCTCGCAACCTTATTCTGCTCGAGCCTGTTTTTGGCTCACGCTTGGCACCATCTCTCCTTAAGTTAGGCTTAGAGACTTCTGGCCCTTGCATTTCTTCGCGAGCTTATTCTGCTCGAGCCTGCTTTGGGTCACGCTTGGCACCGTCTCACCTTAAACTAGGTTTTGAGATTTCTGGCCTTTGCATTTTTTCGCGAGCTTATCTTGCTTGAGCCTGCATTTGGCTCACCTTTGGCACCGTCTCGCCTTAAACTAAGCTTTGAGACTTCTGGCTTTTGCATTTCTTTGTGTTCATAAGCTTTAACTTGCTTATATTGAATTAACATTGAAAGCATTTTTCTTGCTTTTATTCTTGCTCAAGATTTTACACACCTCTATTTTGGGAGAAATTGGATATCAATGATTGTAATACAAGGGAACTTACTGGAAATACTTCATCAAATGTTGTGCGTTCCAAGGCCTCTTGACTTATCGTCCATCTGAGTAGGTCGATCAGTATGCTCCTGGTTCAGCTGTTTGAGAGACCCTATAAGGGCCTTCCTAGTTCGGGCCTAACACTCCTAACCTGGGATCGTTGGTATTCTGATTCACCCTCCTAAGCACCCAATCTCCCACTTGAAATCGGCGAATGTGTACGTTTCGGTTGTAATAGCGGGTCACTCTCTGTTGGTATTCTGCTATCTTTGCTACGACCCTTTCCGTTTTTTCTTCCAGTAAGTCCAAGCCTGCACACATCTGCTCATCGTTTTGCCCTTCGTTGTAGTGCTCTGTTCGGTGTGTTCCCATCCCAATTTCAGCGGGGACAACTACTTCATGCCCGAAAGCCAAGGAGAAGGGAGTTTCCCCTGTGGCAGTTTTTTGCGTGGTCCTATAAGCCCACAAGACACTAGTAATTCGATCCCTCATTGAGTAAACGACCAAGGTGAATTCATCACTGTAAGGTTTTCGGGAGGCTAGGCCATATAGTTGGCAAAGCTTTGGCAATTCTTACAGCTCTTGGTCTTCTCTTGTGCATCCTGATGCATACGGGGCCAGAAGTGCCCCTGCATTAAGGCCTTGAAAGCCAAAGGCCTCGCGCTAGAGTGGTTCCCGCAAATTCCTTCATGTATTTTCCGAAGGACATAATCAGCTTCCTCTTGATCTAAACAGCGCAACAGTGGGAGAGTGTATCCTCCTTGCCTGCTTTATGTTACGGGCCGCATGATTCCAGCCCAAAATGGCCCAAGAGAATGAGCCAAGATGTGCTAGCTTGGCCCGATTCTAGAACATTCTAGCAAACTCTAGCACTTTTGTACATAGCCTAGATTTGTGACACATGTACGATCTAGATGTAGACACATGTACATAGAATTCTCTAGAACTAGCCAAGCTTTGCTATAAATAGAGGTGAGCTCTAAGCATTGTAATCATCCAAGCAAAGCATCAAACACTTGTAAGCTCTCTTGTAAAGCTTCTTTCGAGTAATACAATTTCCGCATTTGGCTACATTGCTCGCTAGCTCCTCCTTCTCTTTAGCACTTCGGGAACCTCTTGGCTTAGCTATCGAGAAGCGCAAAGGCTTACTTAGCAACATCCCGACAAGGTTGTCTAAGTGCCGCTGCGGGTTTCTTCGCCAAAACACCCATCCGTGACAAGTGGTATCGAGCCTACGGTTTGCACACACGCATTCTAGCAGCAATGGCCAACCTTCCAACCTCAAGCTTGACGCAAGAAGGTGCTCATGGTGTAGAGATCATCCCGGAACCAAGCCGGGGCCGCGATGACACTCGCGGGCAGGCCAAGACTCGAGGCAAGTCGAAGGCCGCATCTGTCGATGCTTTGGAGCCACGATTGGCTACGCTTGAAGCAACAACGTCCGCTGTTCAGGACACCCTCGAAACATTGGAGGAAAGGGTTGACGGCCTCGAGGGCGAATATGCCGACTTCACAGTGGCAACGAAGGCCCTCATGCAAGAGCAAGCCAACACCCTCCGAGGGGAATTTCAAGCATTTCACGAGGAGTTGATGAAACTCCGCAGCTTCGTGCAAGACGAGCTGCGCGCTGTCCGCACGGAAGTGGAGGAAGTACGCGCGGACTGGGCATGGCACAAGCGCACACTCTCCGCTAGCCCAGCTTCTACAAGCACGAGTGATGCGCGGCGCATTGACGTGCCAAAGCCGGACACATACGATGGCACACGGAATGCAACCATCGTGGACAACTTCCTATTCGGGCTAGATCAATACTTCGATGCCATGGGTGTGAGAGATGAGGCATCAAAGGTGGGCACTGCACCCACGTTCTTAAGGGGCGCTGCACAACTATGGTGGCGTCGCAAGCATGGTGAAATGGGCAAAGGCATCTGCGCCATCAACACATGGGCAGACTTCAAGCAAGAACTCCGAAAGCAATTTGCCCCAAGCAATGCCGAAAGAGAGGCGAGAACACGCCTACGTCGCCTCAAGCAAACGGGTAGCGTGCACGACTACATCAACGAGTTCACTACCCTTATGCTCGAGATCAGCGACATGTCCGACAAGGATTCGCTCTTCTACTTCCATGATGGCCTCAAGGATTGGGCCAAGACGGAGCTCGACCGGCGTGGCGTCCAAACACTTGACGACGCTATTGCCACCGCGGAGTCGCTGCACGAGTACTCCACCCAATCCAAGGAGAGGAGGCCTAGCCAAGGCAAAAGTGGGGGAGAGAGTCACAAGGACAAGGGCCATAATCGCAAGGATTGGGGGCAGAAAAAGCCTTCAAGCGGCAAGAGTGGGCAAGAAAAATCGGAAGGCAAGAAGGAAGCTCCTAAGCCCCGCAGCCCATGCTTCATTTGCAACGGGCCTCATTGGGTTTGCGACTGTCCGGAGAAGAAGTCGCTGAATGCTCTCGCTGCCCAGCTCGAGGGCAACCCAACACCATCAACGGATGAACCCCGACCTAGCATGAGTTCGATCCAAAGACTTGGCGCACTCGACAACCCTTAAACGGCACTCAAGAAAGGGCTGATGTATGTTAGCGGGCAGATAAACGGCCACACCGTTCGCGCATTGCTGGATACGGGAGCCACACACAACTTCGTATCCGAGGATGAGGCCAAGCGCCTAGGCCTTAGAACTACAAGAGTAGGAGGTACAATGAAGGCGGTGAACTCACCCGCCAAGCCCCTTGCGGGCACCGCACATGGAGTGAACGTAGCACTTGGCGCATGGAGCGGAAAGCTCAATTTCTCAATCGTGCCCATAGATGACTTCAAGATGGTCCTTGGCATGGAATTCTTCGACCAAGTCCATGCCTTCCCTCTTCCAGCCACGAACTCCCTCAGCATCCTCGACGGGAGCAAGGCATGCATGGTTACTACGGAGCGAGGAGAGTCCGAGGAGAAGACACTCTCCGCCATGCAATTCAAGAAGGGTTTCAAGAAGGACCCAAGCTTCTTGGTCTCCATCCGGGAGCTCAATGAGGGAGAAAAATCCGCAAGTGGTTCAAGCCAAGTCCCTCCATCGATACAATCCGTCCTCGAGGAGTTCAAGGACGTGATGCCTCCACAGCTTCCGAAGAAGCTTCCACCTAGACGAGAGGTGGATTATCAAATAGAGTTAGAGCAAGGTGCAAAGGCTCCAGCCTTGGCGCCCTACCGCATGGCGCCTCCCGAGCTCGAAGAGTTGCGAAGACAGCTCGCTGATTTGTTGGATGCAGGCTATGTGAGCCCATCCAAAGCCCCATTCGGTGCACCGGTCCTTTCCCAAAAGAAAAAGGATGGATCGCTGCGGATGTGCATCGACTATCGGGCGCTCAACAAGATCACTATCAAGAACAAGTACCCAATACCCTTGATAGCGGATCTATTCGACCAGCTTGGCAGTGCAAGGTACTTCACCAAACTTGACTTGCGCTCCGGGTACTACCAAGTACGCATCGCCGAAGGAGATGAACAAAAGACAGCGTGCGTAACAAGGTACGGATCATTTGAGTTCTTAGTTATGCCTTTTGGTCTAACGAATGCACCGGCCACATTTTGTACACTCATGAACAAGGTGCTACAACCATTCCTCGACCGCTTTGTGGTCGTGTACTTGGATGACATCGTGGTGTACAGCACCACACTCGAGGAGCATGCCAGACATTTGCAACAAGTCTTCCAAGTACTTCAGGAGAATGAGCTCTACCTCAAGTTGGAGAAGTGCTCATTTGCTCAAGAAGAGGTAGAGTTCCTTGGGCACAAGATTTCAGCCGGCAAGATAATGATGGAGAACTCAAAGATCAAGGCCATCCTCGATTGGGAGCCTCCCACAAAGGTACCCGAGCTTCGCTCATTCCTTGGCTTGGTGAACTACTACCGCCGTTTCATTCAAGGCTACTCAGCCAAGGCGGCACCCTTGACGGATATGCTCAAGAAAAATCGAACATGGCATTGGTCCGAGGATTGCCAACATGCATTCGAAGGCTTGAAGCTAGCAATTTCGGAGGAGCCCGTCCTAGTTCTTCCGGACTACACAAAGACCTTCGAAGTGCAAACGGATGCCTCCGACTTCGCCATTGGTGGAGTCCTTATGCAAGATGGCCACCCCATTGCGTTCGAGAGCCGAAAGCTTAATGACACGGAACGCCGCTACACCGTGCAAGAAAAGGAGATGACAGCCATCATCCATTGTCTAAGAGTGTGGCGACATTACTTGCTTGGCTCACACTTCACAATCATGACGGACAACGTAGCCACAAGCTACTTTCAGAGGCCTTGAAGAAGTTGACCCCCAAGCAAGCACGGTGGCAAGAATTTCTCGCAGAATTTGACTATCGGCTCGAGTACAAGCCGAGCAAGGCCAACGTCGTTGCGGATGCACTAAGCCGCAAGGCGGAATGGGCAACACTTAGCGCGAGCCAACCAAACTCAGACCTTGTCTCACGCATTAAGGAAGGCCTCCAACAAGACCCATTGGCGAAGGACTTGCTGGAGAAGGTGCTTCAAGGAAAGACAAGGCGGTTTTGGCAAGAAGAGGGCATCCTCCTCACCAAGGGAGATCGGCTATTTGTGCCAAGGTGGGGAAATTTACGCAAGGAAGTCATCAAGGAGTGCCACGACTCCAAGTGGGCTGGTCACCCAGGAATTGAGCGCACCACCGCACTAGTCCAAGCCTCGTATTTTTGGCCAAGTATGCGGGACGACATCGAGGCATATGTGCGGACTTGTCTTGTGTGACAACAAGACAAGATTGATCACCAATTGTCGGCAGGATTGTTGCAGCCCCTGTCCCTAGCATCAAGGCCGTGGGAGAGCGTCTCGATGGATTTCATAACGGCCTTACCAAAATCCAATGGTTGCGGCAGCATCATGGTCGTGGTAGACCGCAATAGCAAGTATGCTACTTTCATTGCCGCACCCGCTGATTGCAAGGTAGATGAAGCAGCCCGTCTCTTCATCAAACACATCGTGATGTTGGGGACCGACCTCAAGTTCTCAACAAGTTTTCATCCATGAGACGGATGGGCAAACCGAGCGCATCAATGGCCTCCTCGAGATGTACTTGAGGCATTATGTGGCGCTCACCAGCGGGATTAGGCGAAGTTGCTAGATGTCGCCCAATTTTCTTATAATCTCCAGCGAGGCGAGGCTACCGGCAAGAGCCCATTCGAGATTATCATGGGATTCCAGCCCATGACCCCAAACGCCATAGCCTCGACATATGGAGGAAAAGCCCACGGCACACAAGCTCGCCCGCGAATGGCATGAAGAAGCGGACATCACACGAGCATACCTCGACAAAGCCGCGAGGAAAATGAAGAAGTGGGCTGATACACGGAGACGGCACGTGGAATACAAGGAAGGAGATCGGGTTATGATCAAGCTCCTGCCCCAACAATTCAAGACACTTCGGAAAGTCCACAAGGGGTTAGTGAGACGCTACGAAGGACCCTTCCGCATCATCCGACTTGTAGGCAACGTCTCGTATCACTTAGAGCTTCCACCAAGGCTCAAGATTCATCCGGTCTTCCATGTGAGTCTTCTCAAGCCATACCACGAAGACATGGAAGAACCAAGTCGCGGAGAATCAAGGCGTGCCCCAACAGCCGTTGTCACCGCGTTCGACAAAGATGTGGACTACATCCTTGCTGATCGCATCATTCGAAGAAGGGGCGTGCCACCATACTACGAGTACTTGGTGAAGTGGAAGAACCTCCCGAGGCGAAGCCACTTGGGAGCGAGAAGATGAATTGTGGCAGTTCGCGGAACACATCCAAAGGCACAAGCACGAGAACGCGGCGAGGGCGCCGCGAGCTTAAGTGGGGAGGATGTTACGGGCGCATGATTCCAGCCCAAAATGGCCTAAAAGAATGAGCCAAGATGTGCTAGCTTGGCCCGATTCTAGAACATTCTAGCAAACTCTAGCACTTTTGTACATAGCCTAGATTTGTGACACATGTACGATCTAGATGTAGACACATGTACATAGAATTCTCGAGAACTAGCCAAGCTTTGCTATAAATAGAGGTGAGCTCTAAGCATTGTAATCATCCAACCAAAGCATCAAACACTTGTAAGCTCTCTTGTAAAGCTTCTTTCGAGTAATACAATTTTCGTATTTGGCTACATTGCTCGCTAGCTCCTCCTTCTCTTTAGCACTTCGGGAATCTCTTGGCTTAGCTATTGAGAAGCGCAAAGGCTTAATTAGCAACATCCCAGCAAGGTTGTCTAAGTGCCGCACGGGTTTGCTGCGCAAAACACCCATCCCGTGACATTTAGCTTCCTTGAGATAAGAAATAATTGGGTCCATCCAAGTGCTGCTCGATGATAAACTCATCACCTCGTATGTAGCGGCCATTCGTGCTATCATGTCAGCTCGAAAGTTCATCCCTCTCGCGAAGGTAGGCCTCCATTTTGCTTGGAAGCTTTCGTTGAGGTGATTTGCCACCAGCTGAGAGTTTGTCTGAAGTTTTACCTCTTCCGCCTTTACTACCGTGGCGAGCTTCGATCCTACAATCACGGACTCGTACTCGGCCTGGTTGTTGGTAGCCTCAAATTCCAGCTTTACGGTGTACTGCACCTCCACCCCTTTAGGATTAAGAAGCACAACACCCGTTCCTACTTCTTAATCCCTATATGATCTGTCCACCGTGACCACCCACGCGTTGCTCGTGGTAGAGGGGCCCATCTGCCGCTCGCTGTCTGCTTCCTCATTCCTTGCACTCGTATTGTCGTTCGGTGTTGGTAGCTAATGTCGAATTCACTGAGCTCTATTGACCATTTAACCAGGCTACCGGAAGTCTCCGGCTTGTTCAGAATCTCTCTAAGCGGCTGGTCTGTTAAAACTACCACCGAGTGTACTTGGAAGTAGGGTCTCAACTTTCGAGCTGCTGTTATTAGGGACAGCGCCCATCTCTCCATCAATGGGTACCAAGTTTCTGCCCCCAACAAAGCTCTGCTCGTGTAGTACACAAGGTACTGCACCCTGAATTTTCTCTTACCAGAACCGAGCTATTTGCCCATTATGACATAGCCAAATACAAATACAAAATCTCCTCTGCTCGAGGTGTTGACAGTAGCGGGGCTTTTAGTAAATAATCCTTCAACTGTTGGAACGCCGCCTAACATTCCAGTGTTCATTTTGTCTTTTGTCTTTCTCCTTTTTTTCATTTCCTGGAAGAAGACACGGCACTTATCAGTGGCTCGGGAGATGAACCTGTTGAGGGATGCCAATTTTTCTGTAAGGCTTTGTATCTCCTTGAGAGTACGCAGGGATCTCATCTCTACTACTGCTCTTATCTTTTCTAGATTGGCTTTGATTCCTCTATGACTGACCATGAAGCCTAAGAATTTTCCCGAACCAACTCCAAAGGCACATTTCTCTGGATTAAGTTTCATCCGACACTTCCTTAGGAGCGTGGAGGTCTCTTTCAAATGCTTTACATGTTCCTCCGCATCCTTTGACTTAGTGATCATATCGTCTACTTAAACTTCTATCGTGCAGCCGATCAGCGACTTGAAGACCTTGTTCACCAGTCTCTGGTAGGTTGCTCCCGTGTTTTTTAGGCCGAAGGGCATGACCTTGTAACAAAACAGGCCTTGGTTGGTGTTGAAGGCCGCGCATTCTTCATCCGATTGGTACATAGGAATCTAGTTGTAGCCCGAGAAGGCGTCCATGAAGCTGAGCAGGCCGTGCCCCGCTATGGAATCCACCAGCTGATCTATCTTTGGCAAGAGAAAGCTATCTTTCGGACAAGCTTTATTCACATCTGTGAAGTCTACGCACATTCTCCATTTCCCATTTGCCTTCTTAACCAACACCACGTTTGAGATCCATTCAAGGTAGGAGACTTCCCATATGAATCCCGCCTTCAGTAGCTTCTCTACCTCACAGTTTATGGCCTCATACCTTTCTTGGTTGATGCATCTCCTCTTCTTCCTTACTGGATTAGCGTCCTTTTGTATTGTCGACCTATGGCACGCCACCTCCGGGTCAATCCCAGGCATATCCTCGTGTGTCCAAGCGAATACATCAGAGTGTGCTCGCGAACACTCGACCAGATTCTCCTTCAACGGCCCGCTAATACCCGAACCGATCCAGACCTTCTTCTCATGGTAGTCCGGTCTTATTCTGATTTCCTCTAGTTCCTTAGCGGGCTCTTGTCTTCCATTCTTCGACTCCCCCCTTGAGTCTAATGACGTTACCTACATAGTTTCCTTTGTTAGCACAGCGTAGCAGCTCCTCGCGGCCCTTTGATTCCCTTGACAACTCTTACTGCCCCATTCACTCGATACTTCAAGGCTAAGTAATGGGTGGACAATACCGACTGGTTGATCCTTATAAAAGGCCTTCCCAGTATTGCTTGATAGGGGTTGACTTCATCTAACACCACGAAATCCAACATCATGTTCTTTTCAAAAGGCCTCCAGCCCATTGTCACAGCCAGTCTGATAATTCCCAGAGGGGTCAACCTTCCTCCTCCAAACCCTTTCAGGGAGGTGGTCGTCTGCTTGAGGCTTACATCCGCTATTCCCAAATCATCGAGTGTGGACTTGAAGAGAATGTCCACCGAACTTCCCGAATCCACTAGTATTCGGTCGATCCTCTTATTGGCAGCATTTGCCTTCACAACCAAGACGTCCTCGTGGGGGTACAACACCCCTTCCTCGTCCTCCTTCGTCCACATGATGGGCACTTGAAGCACTTTAGCCTTCTTTGCACAGGTACAGCGAGCAGAACCTCTCTCTCAGTAGAGACGTATCTACTGTAATTCTTTCGGGCCTTGTTTGAATTTCTTGCCATCGTGGGTCGTCCTGCGATCACCCTTGTAGGCTCGGCTATCTTCCTCTGACTGCTGTTCGACTACCAGGTGGCCCCTTTCAATAAACTCATTTAAATACCGGTTCCTAACCAAGTCCTCAACCTAGTCCTTCAAATCTCGGTACTATGACATTGAGTGGTCGTGGTCATCGTGGAAGTGGCGTAATCACCCCTATCTCTTCTGCCGGCTGGTTTAGACATTGGTGCTTGGGGACTCAGCGACCCTCGTTCCTCCGCTACTTGGAATATTTCCTCGAGTGACACCTTCAATGGTGCGTACTATATGTAAGCAGGGCTTTGCTCAACCACCTGTACTGCCCTATCCCAAGGGAAGCTTCCCTAATGTGGGGGTAATGGGCGGTCAACTCTGCTGTTGTTATGCATGGGCCGGTTTGTAGGTGGATTATGGGACGGGTTTCTGCAGTACTGCTGATATTCCCTATAATCCCGACTGGGAGACCTGCGAGGTGGAGCGGGAGCTACCCGTGGTTAGGGAGCCTTCTGATAGGGGCTATATGGAGCAACTCGTTCCCTTATTACTTTGGAAGTTGATGTTCCCCGAGCAGGCCCTCCTTTTTCTTTCCTTTTCACTCCACTGTCCTGCTCACTTCTCAGTTTAGCAGCCTTTTCCTCCTCAGTAACCATGTCCATCTTCACCTGTTTGTATGCATCAGAATATGAACGGATCGAAGGGCACCGTAAGATGTACCATGGCCTCCCCATCCTGATTCCATCTTTTAGCCCCCTCAGCGGCTAGGGGTGATTGAATGCCCCAAGGTCTAGGACCGACTGGTGGTATGTTTTGACAAACTCCCAGAGGGACTCCCTCTCCCTCTGTTTTATCTCTACCAGCTCCATCATGTCATCCTTGGGAGCCACAGCACTCCGAACCGCTCCAGTAAATTCTCTGCACATCTGTTCGAAACTCAGAATGCTTCCCACCAGTAACTCGAGGTACCATTCTCTCACTCTTCCCTCCAGAATAAGTAGGAAGGCCCTGCATCGCTGGGCTACTGTTAGGCCCTCAGTACTCTGCCATGTCATTGAACCGTTCTATGTGCACCAACGAGTCACTCTTCCCCGAGAACTTTAAATCTGAGAAGCATAAATCCTAGGGGATTGTGACGCCCATGATCTCCGCTGAGAGCGAGGACTTATTGTCCAGCATTATCCTCCAACTCGGGCCTTTCTCGTTTCCCCATAGGCCCTCCATAACCTGCGCCAACCTGTGCACTTCCCCCTCCAATTCCTCTGCGCGGGAGGTAGGTGTCGTGTTCTGCAAGTGTTGACGGGATCCCCTTTCCTCCGAGTTCGTTTCCTCCCTCCCGACAATATTTGGTATCTTTGGTCTCTGGGCTTTTCCAGCGGCTAGATTCAGGGACGTCATTGGTTGCTTTCCTCTATCCCTCCCTGAGTTCCTGGAGGACGGATGTCAGCATATCCATTTGTCTCTCTATCCGATCTATCCTCTCCTGGATTTCCCTATTTTGGGCCTCATTGGCCACCTCCCTTAAAGTCACCGACTCCTCTGGACTTATTCCTCTTCCGCTATTTCCTCTCATTGTTATGTTGTGTTTTTGAGCGTGTTGGGAAGTCGGGCTTTTGGACTGATCCCATGCACAGCGCCAAAATGTTGATGCTTGTTTTCTTCTTGCTCTCGAGTAGGGTCACAAACTTCTACTCGTAGGATGCTTAGCAGGAATCCTTGCCAATCTCAATTCTCTTCTATTCACCGGAACAGCGATTTCCTTGGGCTTGTGCTCACAAAATCAAGGTCAGAGTGATACAAAAAGAATAACCCTACAACTTACACTTCGATTTCCCTTTATCCTTCCGTTTTCCCGCCCTTTTTCCTCGGGGGTAGCCGTCCCGCATTAATGGTGTCTGGGTCCCTCTAACAGCCGGAATTACTGCGGCACACCATGAGAATGCGGGATGTCAGGTGGGTATGGGTTCCCGCGGCCTAATGATAGTGTCGAGCATACGCAGCATCGAAATGATGACACTGCTGAGGCGTGTCTACGCCATCGATAGCGATGATGACACCATACTGCGTGGGGGTATCGGCCATGCATCGATCATCGCTTTGAGTTGTTGGAAGGAGGGGTCAAACTGTTTTGAACTGGCCATGCTCGAATCTTGCATTCTCTCTGTGTCGTCGCTAGTGTGACTGGGTCATGCCCGGGGCTTGAAGACCTAGAGCAAAAGAAGGAGCTCGAGGTCCGACCGACTTTGGGGCACTCGACCCGACCGGCTTTGACACCTAGTAAGGCCGTCTTCGTGCCGTGGTCCGATCTTCGCTTCAGTCGGGTTGACCTCGAGAGGACCCGCTCGATGATACCCAAACAGATTTATAAGGACCATGGACTCAACTATTAAATTGAAGGACAAAGCGACGCGTCTTTGCAGCTTATTGGAGAATTTAATAAAAATGTTCCAAATATGAGAGCGTACAGTTGGGCTGAAATTGTGGTATCTAACATAACAAGATTGAATGGAACATCACTCAAAACCATACCACCATTCATAAAAATGCCAACATCTCTATACTGAAACTTTGCAGAACTTACAAACCAGGAGATGAAAGCAAGCTTATGGTTAGCATAAAACTTCTCAATCTTGAACCAATTTCTTGTGGTTTTTAGGCCAGGATTGCCTTCAACTCTCCCAGTTGTCATAAACCACTGCCCCAATGCTGCATCAAAATTGTCAAGCTTCCATACTTTTTAGGGTTTACAGGAAAAAATATTTAGCAAACCATATTTTAATATATTTTGCTCTGGAACAACATATGTGGGAAATGTAAAACTGTCGCCTCAGCTACTTATAACTGGTAAGATGAAGTACTTACTGCTAGCTCAGAGCTGCTTACCGATGATGTCCAGCACCGGATCAGGTGAAGATTGCCTAGGACAGGCAATAGCTTTCCAATGAAGGCGAATAAAATGACGGAAGGTACGAATAATTTGTTTCTCATTATTATGTTTTTGTTTTCGTTGGTTCTTATTTTGTAGCCGTTTGACCCTTTTCTAACCATCCTTTATGTGGAATACGTTGACCTTTTTGAGTCTAATTAAAAATTTAAAAAAAAACTTTTATTTGTTAACTTATCATCCTATTCCATTCTAATTTGGAGTATCACCCTATGTTTTATGTGTCCTTCACCTACTCATGTTTGACAAAAATTTAGATAATTATTTTATTTAGACAAGTGGTTCAATATATATATAAAAAAAAAGAGAGAAAAAGAATCAAAATGATAAAAAAAAAGAAAAAATTGAATAAATAAACAAGTGAAATGCATCTTTCAATTTCCAAAAGATCTCTAGCTTATGCAATTCACTTATTTGTTTATTTATTTATTTACTTTTTCTTTATTTATCGTTTTTCTTTAGCGTTGACCGATGATGTGATGGCATATTAATGGACTAAAAAATGCATGTACCGTACATGTATATACATGGAATAACAACCCTAGTTACATGCTCCATCAAATCTAAGAGTGCCACGTGGTACAATCTTGTGCGTCTGAATTATTTTCATCTGATGGTCATGATTTACTTGTTGTATCTATAAATAGGGGCTATCCCCCCTAATTTGATACCCCTAAATTCATTTCTGAGCTCCATTTTCTGTAATTCCTTCTCCATCTTGTATTTTCTACGTATTTTAGAAAATTTTCATTTTGCTTGCAGTTATAAAATGAGTAGCTATTTTAGTTTCAAGCTTGAGTTGAACGTGAAGCCTCAACATGATTCATGGGCTTAATTTGGTACCTTTTTTCACTTTTTAATTTATTTAAATTATTTTGACTATTCATTGACAGATATATTTGCACTGGTATATCGGCTCCCTATTACAATATTATTACTATTTGGCATAGTGAGCACTTTATAGTAGATTTATTAGAGAAAAAATCCCTTCTAATTTATGTGGTTGGTCTTGATTTAGTATTGATAGAAAATTCATCTAGGTTAATTAATAGACAGTCTTGCCACCTTTTTGACAATTGGATTATTATTACCTCCCACAACGTGTTCTTGCTACCACATTTAACATAAGATTATTTTTCCTAGCACAATGAACATTTAATACTATATTTATTAGAGTTAGGTTTATGAAGAGTAAAAATACTACTCTCATAAATTAATTGGAACTAGAAATGAATATTAAGCCCATGATGAAATATTGAATGTGAATATTGAAACTCATGCATTTTATTGCATTGTTTAATCCCTAATTTATTCATGCCATTTTAATTTCAATTTTATGATAAAATATATTAAAACCTCCACCACAAACCTAATAATAATAACTTTGTACAATTGAAATCCACCTCCTTGTGGGATCAACAATCGTCATCATTAATTTATACTACAATAGATTTATGCACTTACTAGTTTAATAAAATTTGCACAACACTTCCCAAAAAATTTTACCTATGTTTTTGTTGGCTTTTAAACACAACTTTCGTTTAGAAACAATTTGTTATAGTATAGTGAGATGCAAGCCAATCTATACACAAGATAGCATCAAAGTCTCGAATGTCTAAGGCAATCAAATTCACCTCAAATTCATGTTCGCTCATTCCAATCATACAATCCCGATACACTCTTGGCAAGTAATAACTCTCCAATAGGTATACAAATAACTAAATCACAATCTAGTGGTTTGGCTCTCACTCTATGTGCATAGTAAAAGTACGGGAAATATAGTAATGTATGGATCCAAGATCAATAAAAATATGAGCTCGTAGTTAAAGATAAATATTATACTCATAATAACTTTTGGTATAGCACATTCCTCATGCTGTGTCAAAGCAAAGATTAAAACTTGAGTTAAGGGTCGACCAGGCTAACCTCTCTTACTTGGAGTAGTAGATGAAGAACTCCTACCTGCACACTTTTTTCACCTTAAGTCTGTCTAGAGTTAGGCTGATACTGTGAGGCTGTCCCTTAAGCAGAACTATCACCTTGAGATAAGGTAAGGAAAAAATCTTCTAATATGCCTAGTTGACCATATAGATAACAAACTTTGTCTCCGGTATGACACTAGCCTTGATGATTGCTGCCATACAAAGGGCAAGAAGTCTATTGAATAACTGCTACCCCTCTTGATCCACGATTCTCAAGGCACTTCGTAAAGTGATCAATAACAATTCTTTAATTTTTTAAAGTCTAATTATCCAAAATCCACATAAACTTTCCGCAAAGATAAATAGTCTTATTACAATACTTGAATGAACAAAATAAATCAACATAACATCATGTGCCAAAGTTTGCTTATTTACTTTATGCTCTATGTTGTCACCTTCAACTGTTAAATACCTCTCTTTATATACCTACTAGAGTTTTACAAAATCACAAGCCATAAATGACTTGGATTCTTTCCAAATAAGAGCTTATTTCCTTTTATAATTCATATGAGTTTGAATAAGAATAAATCCGATATTCTTCCCTTACTTGTCTTCAAAGAAATATCTAAAGCATTTAATAAACTTCTTTTTTGAGTAATCTCTTGCTCTAAATAAATTCTATGAGCCAATTATAGAACTCCCTCATTAATTGACTTGCTAAATTAGACATTTAATTAAAATAGGAAACAAATATTCCGAATAAATTGGAATTGTACTAAATTAGGAACTTAATAAATTAATTCCTATTATAATATATTCAATAAATAAAATTTTAATTTAACTAGATTTGTCATAAGATGCCAACTCTATAAATAATGGACTTAACAAGAACAATGAACCAATTGCATTAAATAGATCTTTGTTCTTTTTCCTATAAATTGTCCTTAAATTTTTTGATGTATTAGCTTATTTACTAATATAATTTTCATGATCATAGTGTCATTAAGTACGCACTAAGCTATATCTGATGTACAATAATATTCCTATTTTATTTTTATTGTTTTTTTATCACTCAATTGGCTTTTATATAATGTTTAATTTGACCATTTTACTTTTAATTATAAAATAGATATTAGAATAAAAAATTTGAGGTTAATGTTATGAATAAGATCAGTATAAAAAATGTTCGAACTGACCATGATCTTTGGCCGTTGGATATTTGATAATATAAAATATTATTTATTTGAGTTATATATACACACAAATAAAAATTATATTTTAGTATATAGTTTCAACACAAATAAAAATTATATTTTAGTATATAGTTTCAACACAAATAATTATGATTAATAAGATATGTAAATGTGAAATTTGTAATTTTGTTTCATGCTTTTAGTATTCATGTTCAACATTTCATAGTAAATATTGGACATATAATCTTCGGACATATACAATGATGTATGAACTTTACTTTAAAGAGGCAACATGCAATGAAAGGTGACACGTAATTTATATAATATTATTAATTATGTTATATCTCATCTAAAACAAAACTATGTTATATTTTGTAATTACATGATTAGCAACTTCTTCTAATAATTAAGGAGTTACATTAATTGTCTACCCTTTTTTTTTCAAAGTTTAGCATTTAAAGTTTGAAGGTATTATTATACTTAATTAAGAGTAATATTGTTATAACTCTATGTTATATCAAATTAATTTGTTATACACACTCAATTATTTATATTAATAAATTAAATAAATAATTAAGTTCAAGAGTAAATTACAAAAAATCTAAATTACCTTATTTTTAAGAAGTATAAATTACTCAATTTTAAATTCTAGATAAGAAATATACATATATATTAGTTAGACTAAATCAACTTTTGTTTGATTTTAACTATTTGACTTAAAAGCTAGATAATATTAAATAGGAATAACTTAGATTTAATGTACTCTTTTTTCCTTTGAAATTTGAACTGAGAATATATAAATTTGATTTGATTAAAAACATAAATTAGACTCACTTTAAAATTTAATTAGACTAAAATTTTAAGCCTTATCACATTTTCAAAAAAGAGTTATTTAACTAATAAAAAAAGCCTTATCACTTTTTTTTTTAACCCTGAATTATCTAACTAATAAAATAAGATCAAATTGAAAAAAGATCATAACAAAAATAATAAAATAAGAAGTAACCGTGAGTAACCCAAAAAAAATGGAATATAGTGATAAGCCTTTTTATTTATATTGTAAAACATATAACTTTGTTTATTTAAAAAAAAAAAAACAAAGAAAACAAAGAGCACGCCTACCATTTAGTTTTTCTATCATGAAAAATTCAGTCCATTAACACCTTTATTATTGTCTCACTTCATCTTAAGAAACTCTAAGTTCAATTACTATTCAATTCAAGAATTTATCTTCTCAAGTAATTTACTCTCTATTTTATAAGTTAATTTTTACTTTTAAGTTATGTTAAAATATTATGATATTGAAAAACAAATATTAAGCAAATTAGCTTTTTTTTTTCCTCCACGTATTTGTCATTTTAATTTTGTTTTGAAAACCTTTTCTTACTATAAAGCAATTGTGAAGTTATCAACACGAAAGCATCATCATCATCATATATATATATATATATATATATATATATATATATTCCAGCAAAACAATTCTCGAATCATCATCATCCTAAGGTAAAAAACTATTCACTTCATATTTGTATGTCAAATTTTATTTTGTTGAAGAATCTATTCCACTTAATTTTTTACATCATTCATATATGTTTGATTTTCTTTAACTTTTTATTTATCATTTTAATTTTGTTTTTTAAAAACTTTTTCTTACTATAGAGTAATTGTGAAGTTATCATCACAGAATTAACATCATATATTTTTTTTCTAACAAAACAATTCTCGAATCATCATCATCTTCAGGTAAAATACTATTAACTCTATGTTTGTATGTTAAATTTTATTTGGTTAAAGAATCTGTTCCACTAATTTTTTTGTATCATTCATATATGTTTACTTTTCTTTAATTTTTATTTACCATTTTAATTTTATTTTTGAAAATTTTTTCTTATTGTAAAGCAATTGTGAAGTCATCATTACGAAAGTAGCACCATATTTTTTTTCCTTCAAAGCAATACTCGAATCATCATCATCTTAAGGTAAAATACTATTCATTTTATAATTTGTTTATATGTTAAATTTTATTTGGTTGAAGAATCTCTTCCACTAATTTTTTTTTTGTCATTCATATATGTTTACTTTTCTTTAATTTTTTTTGTCTTGTTGTCTCACTAGTTTTACTTGTACTTTTAGTTAGAAGAGAAAAAAAATTAATATAAGCCATCCAAATAGGGGACCTAATGAGTACTATCTTAACTTATTTTAAGTCTGAATATTCATCATTCATTTAACCATAGCTTGATGTTGAAAACTTGAAATTAAACACTGTAAAATTACTTAAACTCTTAGCTCAAAGAAGTTAGTATGGATACATAGCCTTGTCATTGAATCTATATGGCATCACATGTTGGAGAAATGGTTGAGTGAGAAATGGTAGGTGTTGCATATTATTGCTCGTGATTAATTATTTATTTACTCTATATACACAATTGAGATTAAGATTTATCTTCTTTCGCATTTTACATTATATTTTGTCTATGTCGTTGCCTTAACCTTGAGCCTTGGCTTCAATGCATTTGGCTATGTAGTATTCACAGAAAAGAGTGTATTGTGTACACAGATTTTTGTTCTTAAATCTATCATTTGCTGTCGTCAATTCTATGCAAATCTCATGAGTAAAGTTTCCATTAATGTCTTCTAATTCTTTTTCTTTATTTCTTTTACAATTGGTTTTTATTCTCAGTTTACAATTGGTTTTTGCAATTACACTATCACATCAAAATAACTCCTACAGGCTCTAAGTCTTAGTAAGGTGATTAATTTATATCATAATTTTATAGGATATTTTTTAACTTTACTGTAAAAGTAGAAGGATTCTAGAATTTCTGAGAAGTTATTGTTTGGATCATCTTTGCTATCACATTAGACTAAGAATTAGTGTTTTGTTGTTTCAAGTGATCATAAATACACTATATTTAACCCCCATAATAATAAAAATAATAATAATTCATATTATTTTATTAGAACAGGATGTTGGGTCTCAGCCCACTAAATCATTCATTATTATTATGTTTGTGGGCATGCGTGATAAATTTCAGGCCTCCATAATCATTTTTTATTTAGTAGCCTTATATACCAATTGATTGTTGATTCTGAATTTTCATAATTTTATTTGTTTTGATAATTATAGTTTTGGAGATAAATATTTCATTTGATGGCCATAGGATATGCTAAAATGGAATATTTTCAGTATATTTCAGAGTTCAAGCTTGGTCAAAAACTGTTTCTCTGCATAAGGAGGTTGTGAAGTGAAGCTAGGGATAGCAAAATGTCTAGTTCAAGCATATCTTCTGTTTCCGGTCAAAAAGGTTAAATTTTTTATTTTACATTTTTTAAATAAAATTTATTATATTTTACAAATTTATAATTTATAAAATTTAGTTTTTGTTATATTAAACTTTAAAAATTAGCCTTGAATGATTTAAAACTTTAAATATATGTCATGGATGGATTAAATGTTTGAAATTAACTTGAACACGTTGAGTATGTTACATTTGTTGCAGAGGATGTAATGATTGAGATTATTTAAATCTCAAGCAATAATTTTAATTTCAACTTAGTTAAATAATTTTGGTTTACTATGTTAAATGTAATGAATAATTGTTATTATTATTATTATTTTTATGTAGAAGTCTAGTTGAACAAGTACATCAAACTGTAACAAACCATCTAAAGTAGTGCATATAACTGGATCAGTTATAATGCTAAAGAAGGAAAAGGAACTGGAAAGTGATCTTAGTTGTTATAAATTTTAATATATTTATATATTTATCATAGAAGTGTTTTTTAAAAGATTTAATTTACTATTATAAAATAATTATTGTGATTCTAAATATTTCAATTTTTTAATACAAACTAATTAAGTATGTAACATTAGTATTATTATGTTATTGTATGAATAGGCTGAGCAAAATGGAAATGAGCCTAGTCTAATAGATTCTTTTGAAATGCTTCATGTACGAAAGGATGGAATTTGGCCTAGTGACAAAGCAAAGGAACTGCATGTAGGTTATTTTTTTTTCCCTTAATTTAAAAAGTTTGTACTATTATCATTATTGGATATGTTATACTTATCTAATTATTTTTCATATTTTGATAAGACACAAATGAGAAGAATGAATTACACGAGTCATTCAATGAAGTCTCACTGAGAAAACAATGGGATATATATTAAAAAGAGGTGTTAAGCATGGTCATGCTCTTGGAGGCCTCAAAACTCGTGAGGTATACAGATTCACTTCAAGCCAACCTTGCAACAAAGAGAAAAACATACAACCTGAGGAATTTTTGTTGAATACTTTGGAAGTGATGCAAGAACAATTGACTATTGTACAAAAAAAAAAAAAGTGGAAGATTTAGAAGCAAAGTAATCTCATTCTCAACCTGTTAGGGCTCCATGTTCAATGGTATAATGTTTTTTCAATCTAAGTTCTTTTTAATTTACATAATTCATTTGCACTTAATTATTTTAGATACTCATTTAAGTTTTCTTTACAGGATCCAATTGGAAAATTGAATGCAAATGATGATGGTGGTGCAAATTTTGAAAATAGTAGTGGTGTAAATGTTGATGATGATGGTGGCACTGATTCAGAGGATAATGGTGATTCAAATTTATATGATGATGATTATGGTGATTCAGAAGATAAAGGTAATGCTGATTCAGATGGCTTTGATGATATTTGATATTTATAGTATTTATAGCTTTTGAAAATAATACAATGATGCTTTTTTAATTATGAAATGTTTTTGGACAATATGAATGGTGACAATTTCCATTGAATCATTTAGGAAAATTCATTCATTTTATAATAATTTTGGTTGTATAAAATCTATTTTCAACGGTCATATATTCTTAATAATTGTATTAAACAATTGAAATAATTATTATTCCAATTGTCAGTGGGAATTAATGAAATAAATTCCAACTACGTAGATTATTTTCAATTGTCTATAGAGAATTTCCAACAAAGATATGTCATAAAAAATAATACTTTTTTGACTATGAATACATTATTTATAATGGAGCAATTCCATTACAAATATTACTTATTCAAACTAATATGTAGTATTTTTTTATTGTAAAATCAATTAGAATAATATGTTATTCCAACTATAGTTTAGATTTTTTGACTGTTTTTATCCTTCAAAATTAATGTATTTTCAATGGCCATATATTAGTTGAAATTGCTATTACAAAACTACTACTAGAGGCAATTGAAAATAGTATTTTTGATGACTCAAAGTGATACAAAAAATTATTCATTAGTTGTGTGTCCATATTTATTTCTAATATGCATTTATCATTTTTTTTCATGGCTAGTTGTGCTATAAAAAAGCATAGTTACGATGGTCAATTGGAAAAAAAATATTTATACCCTAGGTGTTATCGATGGCCGACGCCTGCCTTCAGTAGTTGAAAAAACACATTACAACAGCATTTTAATTGTTCCGACTGTATTCAACAATCACAAAAAATACTTTTTCTTTTATTGCATTAAAGCTCCTTGCCTCTAAACTTCTCGCACGGTCAATAATGTTTGCTTGTCCGACATGCATTTAAGTATGATTCTGTGCAACTGTAGTCATGATCGGTCAATTACAATAACAACAACAATAACAATAACAACAATAACAACAACAATAATTATTATTATTATAATGAACTAATGACATTTTAGTAACTTGACAAAATTTAGGTTATTATGATTTCGATTTCAAGATAAAGTAGACACATTAATGAGATTTCAGTCCATTCTGATTTCAATTTCTACTGCTCAAATAAATAACTTATTCTGAAATAACCTGCACCGAAACCCACTAGTCGAGTCTACCTAATATTATCTACTTCTACAGTTAATAATCTTACTAATAAAAATTCTATCGAAAATTTGGTAGAATCTCCCTAAAAATATAACATTCTCAAACCAATAAATTTATAAAATAAACACTTCCAAAATAATTCAACATTCAACCAACTTCATTGAGCAATTCACCTTAACCATAATCATTGATTAGCACCAAAACATCTCCAAAGTATCAAAAGAATATTATACTATGGCTAATATCAACATACATTAGGCATTCATCATATGAAAATACAACTATACAAATCCAAAACAAATGAGGTGATCAAAATTCCCTAATACTATCATTTATATCTCCTAGGAACATCACATGGCCAAACATTTAAAATAACTATTGTTGTTGGGTCAACTGTTGTAGCTACAAATTTTTTTTTTGGGAAGGGGGCGCAAGAAGAGGCGAGGGAATTTAATAAAATTAGGTGAGTATAAAACTTAGTGAGAATGAGTAGATAATAGTTTTTTAACATAAACTTACATTAAAATAATTATATTATATCAACAAATAATTTCATCAAATTATCATAAAAAACTTAAATGACTTTTTTAATTGTAAATCAGACACTGACATAAACATAATACACAATACCATAAAATCAAGGAAATCATATCACATTGTAATCTCAAATACTAAATTCTGAAACTGTCACTAAATATGTACCTAAGGGAATGATCACGTCATATCTAGACCTCTACGGACAATGTAATGATGTATTATCCGGATAGCATTGTGTCCGAAGCTATACGGATAAATAGGAAAGTGCCATCTCATATCTCATCATATCTCATACAAATGGTGCAATGATATACTCTCTAGGTACCATCGTGTCTAAAGCTGCACGGGTTATCAAATATCTCATCATATTTGTCCACGAATGATCTAGTCCCTAAAGGACAAAATGTGCCTAAGTAGATGGCTTAAAGTCTCGTAGTGTACTCGAGTCAGGCCCCAAAGCCTCTATATCATTTGTATCTCCGTATCCGTATCTCTATTCATTATGTTTCATGAATATGGTCCTAAAATGAAAAAACCCCAAACACACAGCCCACCTCTATGTGTGTTTAGACGGGTTCCAAATGCCTCACATCTCATATCATCTGCATAATTATATCTTGAGGGGAAGGGTACTTTCCTTATCATTTTTATAACAAACTTTTATACTTATATACATTTTAATTATACTTTAAGTCATAATTTTCTTCTCATTAACATGTTTAAATTCACTTTTCTTATCTTTAAAAATACTAATATGCTTTATTGAAGTCAACATGAAAAAAAAAAAATTAACAACACACTTTTTAATAACCTATCAATACAGTAATAAGTTCTATTTTCTGAAAATTATTAAATCTAGGTATTTAAAATATTTATTTTACAAACATGCTTTACTATCATAATAAACTATGAAAATAGGTTTGGTATATTCCACTCACAGTGACGATGTTCAGACTTGGGTATCGTCAATGTATGCGGATTGGTTGATGTTCTCAGTTCCTCCCTTGGAGTGTGAAATTATAGAAATACCCTCACCAGTCAACGATGATCGAGATGCTCAAGTTGGACACTTCTAGCCACGTTGAGTCTAATGGTGTCGACGGTGAGCTCCTACACATGGTGGTAGCATTGGATATAGCTCCCAAAGTCGTGAATGTCCAATTGCTGATCGGTGGTGAAATGGCGGTCCCTGGTGGCAATAGGTGTTTGAAAATGGAAAATAGTGATGTGGAGAACAAAACACAGCCGGTGGCTGTGGCCTAGCTCTGTCGAAATCAGTGGCGTTTGTAATCATTTTTGTGCTATGACTTTTCCTGCTTGATAGATGGTGCTCCAATCAGTTTTTGGCAGCAATGACGGTGGGAAGTTATGGCCAGCTTAAGGGGTTTCGTTTGGTATCTTCCATTGCCGATGGGATGCCCGAAAATGGAAATTGGCAGCCAATCGATTTCTAGTTCGGGTCGGATTTCAACAGCCCTCTCTTATTTCCTCATTAGTTTTCAAATAAGCCCCAATTTCTTATTAATTAACCTCCCATTTCTTTTAAGCTTAATACAAATTAAGCTAATGTGGACTTGATTGTTTTAATAAAAGCTGGCAACGCAGGTCATCAAATCACATTTGTGTTGTCTCTTTTATGTGTCATGACAAGTTTATTTAGTTTAAACACGATTTATTTAATAAATGTGTCAAATTTGATAACTCGTACCTATTTATTCATGTTGAATACTAGAGCCACGTCAAATTTACCAGAAACAATTATAATGAGTCTAATGGTTTTTAAAACTAAGGTCAAATAGAAAAGATAAAATAGTACATTTAATAAAAAAGAAAGTGCATATATTACATATTTTAATTCTTATTTCTCATTCTCATTCTAACTCATTTTTATTTCAATATATTTTAATTTCAGTCAATCCTGATTTATGATAAGTAAAGGCAACATAAATTGAATGGAATCAAGATTTGATTTATGTTTCTTGGTCAATGATTTCGTTATTTTGCTTTGCATGGTTTATTTGTTTATTCTTACAAGAACATGTTTTTTCTTTTTTCCAAGCTGAAGTTGGCCTCGTAAAGCGAAATGGTTATTGAAATTTAAAAGTAGCAAAGTAATTGTACAACATATCTAGGGACGCATAAAGTGAGCCTTGTCCGTTAATAAAAAATTGGACCAAGAATTTGAAAACCAAAAATGATGTAAAATGAAATGCAAATGATGATCGAAACATTTCACCAGAGGATCTATTGGCTAAGCTCATATGGAGTTATTCGTTATTATTAAATTTATTTATGTGAAACTATGAACCCTATACTTTTAGTTTATCCTGTTATAAAAAATACTATAAAAATTTGAATTTATTTAAATTTTCACCCTAAGTTTGCAAGTTGCATCAACCATCCACCAAAACTTTACGAGTATGGAAGTTGTCTTTTCTTACTTGAATTAAATGAACCCATTTGAAATTTACGAGCAATTTGGTGTAATTCACATGTAGAAATTATTTTTGAAATTTTGGCTAAATAAAATTTATGGGCTGAAAAAATCATTTCAAACACCAACCATATCTTGTAAACAAATGCTTAATGGGTAAAAATGGTTATTGTTTCAATTACATATATTTGTGAGAGCACAATTTGATAAATATTAGATTTGAAATATTTCGTAAACCTTGGTCAATATTTTTGAGTGTATGGTTTGATGTCCTATGCTACAAGTAGTAGACTTTTAGTGTGGGTGGTCGATTTTTAAGCCCACGTTGTAATAGATTTCATCCAAGTATATTAGAGGTCTTAATATGTACTTAAAATTAGATATGGACTCAATTGATAAGAATCAAACTTATCTCACTTGTATAATTGAACTCCCACTTCTAAGAACTATATTTTTATAACAGGAAAATAATTATTTTATTGAGTTAATAATACATAAGACGTTAGACTGATACAACTAGGGATGAGTGTTTGGTTGAAGTTGAGTTTGGGGTTCAGTTTAGATGAATATTCATAATGAAAAACTCAAATACTAAAATGGATTTGAGTTTTACCCATCCTTTATTTTTCTTTTCCAAAAGTTCTTTGATCTAACAATGTAAAATTTGGAAATTTCATCTAATTTATTTTATTGCATTGTTGCTGAGAAAAATCTTTATTTGGAAACTAAATTTTTCAAGATCATTAATTTTTAATAAACAATTACTACAGTAAAAATTTATAAATTCACTGGCCACAGATAACTTAAATAATATTTACTACAATACATAGAACACTGTCTGTTTGCTTCTTGAATTTCGAAATCTTATCAAGATTTTACAGTTGAATAAATCATTGCATTAACTTTAATTAATTTTGTAATGCCATTTTTTTAATATTATTATTTAGCTTATCGTCAACCCAAGTTTCTCTCTACTCTAACCTTTTGTTTTCAACACAAGATTTTATTATCTCAAATATATGACACCTACAAAAAAGTTACAAAATTTTCACAAAACTTATGAAAACACTTAAATATCCATATATAGTAAAACATCTATAAAATAATATTGTTGAAACTAAGAAAAAATATTATGTTTGCAAGGTTACTTATTTATTGATTACAGAATAAGTTATTAGTTTATCAGTAATTGAATATTTATTATTTTAGAAGATTATTACATTTTAATTACTTGTGTCATTTTGGTATATTTACAATTTTTTGACCAAAATTCATATATAAATTTCAAAAGTTATCATGTATATACAAAAATTATTAATAAATGTTATGAACAAATGTGCAGAAGCCAAAAAAATAATGCATGTACATCGTACATAGTTTCAAATTTAATACTCTTTGAATATAAAATGTTTCAGATGCTTGAAGTATATAGAATATAAACTCTAAATAAACCGGTCATTAGCATTTTTTTTATCCGTCAAATCATTAGATGAATCTTTTGGAAATGAGTTGAATTGAGAAAATTAAAGTTGTCAAGAAAAAAACTTAAATATTAGGAATTTTATACGTTATTTACTGTTGATATTTCTTGTAATTAACTAAATATTAATTTATATTTTTATTCGGTCCTAAAAGATTGAGAAAAATTATTATTTTATATATTTAACGAGACCAAAAGATTTTATTTTTTGATAAGATTATTAATTTATTAAATATTTACTTATCAATGTTTTATAATAATTATAAATTTTTTTTTCTAAAATAAATAATATTTTAGTCTTTTTATAAGTCGGTGAAAAATGTCTTAAACTCTATCTTTGGTAGAAGTAGTACAGCTGGGAAACCAAACACAAAACGTTCGCATTTATTTAGATCACATGGGTGGATAAACTCAAGACTTGATAGTAATGATATAGTTGCTCCCAGAGGCGAAACAACAGTCAGTTATAGGATGGGCGTAAAGTGATAAATACTGACAGTTATTAATCATATGCCACGAATCAGGTTCGAATTAGTGACACGGAGATTTTAAGTCTTCTGCTGTACCAACTGCTATTCCTACCATTTTTGATACACATTATAAGGTTATTTGGATCTATGTCAATTAAGTTAATAAAATAAATTAAAATTAACTTATTTTGTATAAGAATTTTACTATCTTACAATTTATGTAAGGTACAATCTGAATAAAATGAGGTAAATGACCCACTGTTAATTATTAAATTTTATATGAATGTATCTTACATAAATGATAAGATAACAATATCTTTTATATAAATTTTATGTCTAGTTCGGTTATCGTTCTAGAGAGGTACGTCAATTTTTTTCTTCCTGAATTGAATATATGATACTTAATCCAAACAATTTTTATAGTATCTAATTATCCTCTTTGTACAAAAAATTTGAAGAAAAAGTCGAGTAAATGGGTTATTTTCTTGATATTTAATATTGAAAATATAAAATATATTTATTATAAAAAATATTTAAAAATAACAAAAATAGTACAAAAAAAATTATTATTAATTGTTTATTTATACCAAAATCTAATAATTGTATTTAATTTTGTTGTTTTATTTTCAATTGATATGATTTATTTATTTTATAATAAATATAAATAAAATTAGAAGTGGGTATAGGTCCATTCAGTTCCAAATCGAACAAAACCGATTGGTTTTGCTCTATATATCAATTGAGTCTTAGTTCAGTTTAGTTTTTTTTCTCTAATACTTTGCATTTTGTGATTTTTTTTGGTTTTTTTATTTTTATATGAATCCATCGATTTTTATTAATTTTTGTAACCGAACCGAAACGAGACAGTGATTTGGTTTGGTTCAATTTTTTTATGGCACCTTTTTTTTTTGCCCTACCCACCCTAAATAGAAGTATATTCGAAATAAAGAGTAATGTTATAAAATGATAATGCTAGCGGGTTATTGGGTATTGTCAAAATGGTAGGGGATAAATGATATATATTCATTTTTAGTAGGGAACAAACTGTTAATCTCCCTTAGTCTAAACAATTTCATGAGTATAGTTCATCTATGCATGGTTTATCCATTATATTCCCACTGTTGGCTTCTTTAATTTTATATATTGTATGCTGTAACCAAGTTAGGTTCATAGTTTCTTACTTTGCCGCCGGTCAAATCAAGACCTGATACCGCTACTGCTTGCTCCACTCCTACGGCAGGAACTCAATAAATAATTTTTTATTTTTTATTTTACCTTAATGAGCTATCAAGAATGATTTATCTCCTTCGTACTTTAAAATGAAAATGTTGGCTCTAATTAGGAAAATGATGAACCAAAAAAATAACAACATGAAGAAAAGCTTTTATTGTCCATAAACATTCAATATTAATGCAACTTAATTATTACAACTTTATTCATTTATCAAAGCATGCGTATAACTTTAAAACGAAACAAACTTTGTTTTAACTCGAAGCATTTATTGGGGCACTCTGCAGCTCGATCTTCAAACCTTTTTAAACGCAACCTTGAACGGAACATCGCTTAAAGCCAGACGCCGCACCCCACCATTAATAAAAATACCAACATCTCTGCACAAACCTCTGCAGGAACTACAAACCGAAGGACAGAAAACGAGCTTGTAATCACCATAAAACTTCTCAATCTTAAACCAATTTCTCATGGTTCTTGGGCTGGGATTACCTTCAACTCCCCCAGTTGTCACAAACCACTGCCCTAATGGTGCATCAAAATTGTCAAGCTTCCATACGGCGGATAGCCCACAAGCTGTTGCAGCATCAAATTTGATGTTTAAGTCAGTGGACTCACGAACAACGCCTTTTTTAGGGTTAACGGGCGAAAATGTTACTGGCAAACCATTTTTAAATGCATGTTGCTCCTGAACAACATCTAGGGGACATGTCTTATTGTTACTTCTGCCAGCAAGTGTAAGCCCGCCGCCTCGGCCTTTTGTAACGGGCAAGATGTAGTACTTGATGCCAGCTCGGAGCTGCTTACCGCTGATGTCGAGCACCGGATTAGGAGCAGCATTACCCTTGGTAGGCAATGGCGTTGCAATGAAGGCAAAGAGAAGGATCAGCGAGAGTGAGACTAACGTAGTTCTCATTGTTATATTTTTATATTTTTTTGTTCTTTTCTTGTGTTTTTGTCTGTAAATAACCCTTACGGGGCCTAAATTTATAGAGCTAGGCTAGCTATAGTTAACTGATGGATAGCATGTTGAATTGTCCAGCTGCTTGGTTTGATTTGACTAATGTCCAATTCAAGAAGCCGATGGTCGCCCATAAGGTAAGTACGGAATATTTGATTTTGCTCTGTGTGCCATATATTTTTTACTTTAAAAAAAAAAAAACAGCTGAATAGATAATTTTATACAAATTTCAAAGTATAAAAGGCGTAAAATTTAATATGAGAGTCAAAAGATTTAGTTTAGAATTAGAAGTCAATACCCATATCTCTTCTCTTACTTTAATTTGAATTTAGATTTTTTTTTATTACATCATTGTTCAATTTAAAATCAAATTTTACGACTGGAACCTCACGGCATGCATATATAGAGCTCTGTCCAAATTTTTAACCTTCTCTAATATTCGAGGATTGTCTACTCCATTAATTTTTCATGAGAAAAAAAATTAAAACTAACGCATAAATACTTTTATGACGGCTCAAATCTTACACTCAATATTTTGAGTGTAAGAAGTCTCCCTGCGATTGATGTTAATGAAATTTAGATTTGATTCCTGCTCTTTGGTCAATTGTTTCGTCATATTGTTTTGCATGGTAGATACGTTTATTTTTACACGAACATGTTTTTTCTAGGTGAAGTTGGCCTCTTTAATCGAGGAGTTTATTGAAAAATAAAAGTAGTAAAGAAATGATACAGCCTGTTTAGGGGACATAAAGTTAGTATCCTTCAATAAAAAAATAGTACCAAGAATTTGAAACAAAAAATGATGCAAAAAAAACATACAAATGATGATCAAAACATGCTACCAGCAGATCTATTGGCTAAGTTCACATGGAGATGTCTGTTAGTTTTAGTTTAATTTATTTGAAACTATGAGCCGTATACCTTATTTAATTTATGTGAAACTACGAGCCGTATACCTTAACTTTTTCATGTTATTAAAAATATACTAAAAATTTTGAATTTGTTTGAATTTTCAACCTAAGTATGCAATTTACATCAATCGTACACTGAAACTTTAACTGTCATTTATAATTAATGATGTGACAAAGATAATTTAGACGTTTAACATGCTAAATTTAAAAATAAAATAAAATAGAATATATCAACCATGCACCTTAAATTTCTCTTGTTATAGAAAATATTACATAAATTGGTATTTGTTCAATATTCCACCCTAAGTTTACAATTTGTACCAATTGTCCACCAAAACTTTAGCTCCCCGTTTATAATTAATGATGTCATAAGAGAAATTTAGACATTTAATATGCTAATTATAAAATAAAATAATAGTTTAAAATTTAAAAATAAAAACTATTTTTTTTATAACCAATATTCAATTAAATACACTTAAAACTCTAATTTTTCCATAATTAAAAAAATTCTACATTATTTTCTTAATTTATCTTCATAAATTTACATAATCAAACTAAATCCACAAATTAACCTAAAACTTAATACATAAACACCCAATCAATCCAATCCTAAAATTCTCCCAATCAATCCAATCCTGAAATTCTATCTCATAATTTAAAAAAAAAAAACTAAATTTCATATTATTTAGGGTGCAAAGCCAAAAATACTCCTGAATTCAATGGTGAAACTGCATTTTACTATATTCTGTTAAGTATTCTAACGGTGTTAGTGTCTTGGGGATATTTGATACAAATTACAAACTTAGATAGAAGATCAAATAAATTTTATAGTTAAAAGTCAAAATAAAGCAACCTTAACACCTATAGTTTTTTTTTTTTTTTGTTCATTTCGTTGAAATGTCTAACACGCACACTAACAATCCTCAGTCCTCACTCAGATGCTGCTCTCTCTCACTCACCACCCTCGAGTTTGTTGACTTGCTATTGTCTGTCTTCGCCACGATGGAGTTTATGTCAATCCTAAACCAAAACCCAGAACCCGATCTGTTGGATGTTTACCATCCTTAGATTGGAATAGCACGATCAAATGATGCTCGGGGAACATGATATCAGTAGGGTGGCCTTTAAGAAAGTAAAATACCCCACTAGTCTAAGCGTTAATTTACTCTAATAAATTCATTAAAAAAACATACAAAAGAATAAATTTCTTTTATTTTGGCTAAGAATTATTTTGGACTTTTTTATAAAGCTCAAACACAATAGTTTTATGGAACGCTTATTAAACGGGAATTGAAATGAGCTGGAATCGGAATGATGAATTATAATCAGAATAAATTAATAATGTGTTTACTTCCTGGATTAAGAATCAGGCTTAAGAATCATTTGCAACGTTTATTTTGCAAAATAGAGGTGGGAATCAAAATCAGAATCATGGGCCCACCCAATTTCGGAATTTGGAATGAGAGATCGATTCCCAAGGAGGGTTGAGAATCAATTTCCCATTCCCAGAAGTTTTCATTCTACCCCCAATAAATTGTTATAATCCTTAAAATGTCCCTGATGTGGGGTGTTATGTATCGCAAGTAGGGTACCTTCCAGAGAACATAACTCTGATTACAGGTGTCCGTTTTTGGCATATCATATTGCTAACTTACATATTTTCATAATTATGATTTTGATGATAATAATTATGTTTTTGAATTGATTAGGCTTGAAGATTTTGGAATAATAATTGAAAACTTTGAAATCCTCTAACATTGTTTAAAACTCTAAAAATAACTTATTTGAAAATGTATAAAATATTTTTAGGCTTTAAAATAATTTTGAAAAGAATTGGGACAAAACTATAAAATTTAGAAAAGTTGGCACTATAGCTTAACGGCGAAAAGATAAAACAATTAATAGGTTGCTGACAAGGTCCAAACAGCAACACATTTTGTCAAAAGTTAACGACTAACTGACAACAAGTTAGTATATTACGAATACGGTCCAAAAAGCAACACATCTTGTCCAAAGTTAACGACTAACCGATAACAAAATTAGCAAGTTACCGACAAGTTTTAGAAAGCAACACATCTTGGTTAATGTTAATGGTGATCTGATAACTTGTAAACAGCTAACCGATAGGTTAACAACGAACCGACAATTATAAATGGCTAACCGAATGTTTGAAAAATAGCCCAATGTTAACTTGTTCAAGTCAAAACAGCGATCCAACAATAAGTTAAATGCGAACCGTTAAGACTGAAAAAGTCTATACGACTATTTTTCTACTCCAACTATAAAAGGATTCATTCAAATTCAAATGGAGGTTAGACAACTATACATATCACTGAGCATTCAGGAGTAACCCAAGCTTAAGTTCTTGTAATCATTTTGTTCTCACTTTGAGTATTCATTTTGTGATTAATTATATAGTATGAGTGAAGTTTTGTTGTAACTTCTTTTTTTGTAAACAAAAAAATTAGGTAATTGTAAGTGTTGAAGTACACTTGGATAAAGAGATTGTGGTTAATCTTTTGTTGTAAATGTTCATTGACATCTAGGAAGTCAATTGTAATCGTTGCTGAACCCTTGGACTTGCGCTTAGTGAAAATCTCAAGCCCGATAAACTTGAAGGCGTGGACTAGGTACGATTGGCCGAACCACATAAAAATTCTTGTATTTGCATTTCTCTTTCCCTTACTCTTTATGTTTGTTGCACTTTAAATTTGAGTATTTTAAATTTAGTTACCTTATTGAGAGTTAATTAAGTTTTAATTTAGAATAATTTTAGAATTTCAATTCACCCCCCCTCTTCGGTTACTTAGTTAGTATTCATTTGGTATCAAAGCAATATACTCTTGTTATCGACATAACCATCGAGAGTTAAAGATCTATGGCAACTCATTATAATTCTATATTTAGGGAAATACAATCTACCACTAGACCACTATTTTTTAATGGTAATGACTACCCTTATTGAAAAACTAGGGTGAGATTTACCAACATGCCTTAGGCTATGAAATTTAGGAGATTATTAATGATGAACCATTTTATGAAAAATGAAAAAGAGGAAGATATTCCCAAGGCACCCAACTAATGGAGCGCGAAAGAGAAAAGAAAATTGTCTCTAAATTCCAAAGCTATGAATGCCTTATTTTGTTGACTTGATAAGAAAGAATTCCATAGAGTGTTTAATTGTGAGAGTGCACAGAAAATTTGGAAATAACTTAAAGTTGTCTATGAGGGAACAAATCATGTTAAAAAATTTAAAATTAATAGATACACTAGACATTATAAACTATTTTAAATGGAACAAAATAAAAGTGTTTATGTCATGTATACTAGATTTACAGACATTGTGAATACTTTAATAGCCCTAAGAAAAACTTTTTCAAATAGTGAAAAAGTTAAGAAGATCATTATGTCACTTGCTACTGAATGGAAACTAAAGAGAACAGGCATAGAAAAGGCTAAGGATTTAAATATCTTACCTATTGATAATTTAATTGGCTCTCTTATTTTCTATGAGGAATATTTAGCAGCTGAAAAAGGCAATGAGGAAAAGAAGAAGAAGAGCATTGCTCTTAAAGCCTCAAAGGATGAAAGTAATGAGGAAAGTGAGCTGGATAATGAGGAAATGGGTATGCTAGCAAGAAAGTTCAGAAAATTCTACAAGAAAATAAATGAACATAGAAAGTTCAGAAACTACAAAAATCAAAAGGAAATGAAGAAACCTATCACTTGCTATAAATGCAAGAAGCCTAGATACATTTAGTTAGAATGCTCTCTCATCAACAAACTCAAGAGGAAAGCCATGGTGGCTACATGGAATAACAGTGATGAGGAATCAAGTAGTGACAAAGAGCTTCAAGAAGTGTCAAACCTAGCTTTTATGGCATTTAGGGATGAATCATTCAACGAGCTTGGTAAGGTAAATAGTTTTCCAACCTATGATGAACTATATGATGCTTTTTAAGCAATTATATGATAATTGGATCAGAATAAGTAAGAAGAATTAATGTCTTAAAAATAAAATGATAGAACTCACAAATGAGAATGAATCCTTAAATGTTAATGTTACATGTCTAGAATTGGAGAATAAATCATTGTATGATAAGATAGATTTTTCAAATAAAAAATCTAGCACATCTCATAAGCATATATAAAGAATCACATGTAGATGATTTGATAAAGGAAAATGAGATGCTCAAGAAAAGGACTAACAAACTTAGTGATATTGTTTTAAAATTCTCAAATAGGCAAAAGATGTTAGCTAACTTACTTGGTTCACAAAAATGTATGTTTCACAAAAATGATAATATAAGTCAAATTTGAAACAAAAGTATTATAAAAATTACTTTGTGAAGAGTACTCCTATTAATGATCAAATCTTATATCATTTTTGCAATAAAAATAGTCATATGAAAAATAGATGTCTTGTCAAGAAAAACGTAAATTATGGAATGAAATGTATTTTATTTCCAAAATGAACCATTACTAACACTCAATGACCTAAAAAGGTTTGAGTACCTAAGACTTGACATTTCCTTGCAAGGTTTGACGAAGAATAATAATAAATAGTTTTTGGATAGTGGATGATCAAGACACATGATAGGAAACTATACTTAGTTTTCAAGCTTTACCAAAAGAGATGTTCCCTTTAGAGACAATTCAAAAGGGAAGGTTCTTGGAATTTATAATATTGGCAATGTATCATCTACCCTAATTGAGAATATATGTTTGATTGAGAATTTGAAACACAATTTGATTACAATTAGTCAATTATGCTTCAAAGGTTATAAAGTTATTTTTGATAAAAATAGAAGTGTTATAGAGAATGCATTTGATAGTAAAATTGTGTTTATTAGAAATAAATGTGGCAATGTGTATAACATCAATATTGAATGTGCATCTTCAAATGATAAATGTTTGTCTGCATTGCATGATGATGGTTGGTTATGGCATAGAAGATTAGAACATGAAAGTATGGATTTAATTTCAAAGATTTCCAAAAATAATCCAGTTAAAGGTCTTTCTAAAATAAGATTTCAAAAGGATAAAATTTACGAGACATATCAATTTGTTAAAGAAATCAAAAACTCTTTTAAAAATAAAAATTACATTTCTACTTTAATTTCTTCATATTGACTTATTTGGACCTTCTAAGTATGCTTATTTGAATGGAAAGTACTATGCTTTTGTGATTGTTGATGATTTCTCTAAATTAACATGGGTATTGTTTATAGCCAATATTTATAAAAAGATTCAAAATGAAAATAACTATAAGATTGAATGTATTAGAAGTGATCATAGAGAAGAATTTGAAAATCATGTATTTGAATGTTTTTGCAATAAGCATAGTATTGATAATCAATTTTCTTCACCTAGGACTACACAAAAAAATAGAATTATTAAGAGAAATAATAGGCCTATTCAAGAAATGGATAGGACTATGTTAAACAAAAATAGTTTAACAAAATATTTTTTTAGCCGAAGCCGTCAACACTGCATGTTATGTTTTCAATTGTGTATTAAATAAACCTACCCTTAATAAGACTCCTTATGAGATTTGGAAAG
This sequence comes from Murraya koenigii, assembly GCA_025617385.1. NCBI lineage: Eukaryota > Viridiplantae > Streptophyta > Magnoliopsida > Sapindales > Rutaceae > Murraya > Murraya koenigii. The sequence continues at coordinate 28,182,666 of CM046811.1, forward strand.
ATAGAAAACTCAATATTGGTTATTTCAAAGTTTTTTTATGCAAATGTTTTATTTTGAATACAAAGATAATCTTGGTAAATTTTATCTAAAATTTGATGTTGGCATCTTTCTTGGATATTCAAATTCAAGCAAAGCTTATAGATTTTATAATAAAATATCTTTAATGTCGAGGAATCTATACATGTCACATTTGATGAATCCAATCCCACCTCTTCCGAGCAAGCTATTATTGATAATGATGCAGATAAAGAGTGACATACAGAGTAATTAAAGGATAAGCAAAACAATGCTCTACTAGAAAATCAAGAAGAACAACAAGAAGAAACAAATGCAGAACAAAATGAAGGTATTTCTCAATCACTCCCCAATGAGTGGAGGTATGTTTCTTCTCATCCAAATGATTGAATTTTAGGTGATCCCTCTAGAAGCATTGCTACTAGATCATCATTTAAGAACACATGTGAACAAGATGCAGTCATTTCTTAAACTGAACAAAAATCCTTTTTGGATGCTGAAAACAATGAATCTTGGATTATAACTATACAAGAAGAATTAAATCAATTTGAGAGAAATAATGTAAGGGAATTAGTTCTTAAACCAAAACACCAATCTATCATAGGAATTAAATGGGTATTTAGGAACAAGATAGATGAAACGGTAGTGGTTGTAAAAAATAAAGCTAGATTAATAGCTCAAGTTTATAACCAAGAAGAATGAATTGATTTTGATGAAACATTTGCACCTGTAGCTAGATTGGAGTCCATTAGGGTGTTATTAGCATTTGCATGTCATAAGAATTTTATCTTATATCAAATAGATATTAAAAGTGCATTCCTAAATAGTAATATTATGGAGGAAGTTTATGTGAAACCACCACCTGGTTTTGAAAATGAAAAATTTCCAGATCATATTTATAAGTTGACAAAAGCTTTGTATGGGTTGAAATAAGCACCTAGGGCATGTTATGATAGGCTTAAAAATTTATTGCTAGAAAATGGTTTTTCAATAGGTAAAACTTATACAACTCTATTTCTTAAGCATAAAAACAAAGATATTCTTCTAGTTTAAATTTATGTTGATAATATTATCTTTAGCTCTACTAATGAGCTATTGTGTAAGGAATTTTTATCTTATATGAACAAAAAATTTGAGATGAGCATGATAGGATAGTTAAAGTACTTCTTCGGACCACAAATAACACAAAATAAAAAAGGAATTTCATAAACCAAGCTAAGTATGTAAAAGACTTACTCAAAAGATTTGGCTATGAAAATAAAACAACAAAAAGCACTCCAATGATGAAAAAGGTAAAGAAGTTAATATCAAGATATATCGAGGTATGATTAGATCCTTGTTCTACTTAAATGCTAGTAGGCCTGATATTATGTTTAGCGTATGCTTATGTACTATATTTCAATCATGTCGTAAGGAGTCTCATTTACTGGTTGTTAAACGAATTTGTTGATACCTAAATGACACCATTGATCTTGGTCTTTGGTATCCTAGAGGAACATATATATCTTTAACATGTTATTTGGATGATGATTTTGCTGGGTATAAAGTTGACAGGAAAAGCAATAATGGTGCATGCCATTTTTTAGGACACTTTTAGCAAGAAATAAATTTCAGTTATACTTTCTACCACTGGGGCAGAATATATTGCAGCTGGAAGTTGTTGTGCACAAGCACTATAGATGAAACAAACACTTAGAGACTATGACATTAAGCTAGATCATATTCCTATTAGATGTGACAACACCAATGTTATTAACTTATCAAATAATCCAATTCAACACTCTATAAATAAACACATAGAGATTCGACATCATTTTCTAAGAGATCATGTTCAAAAGGGAGATGTTGTGAGTGAATTTGTTTCTACTGAAAATCAATTTACTGATATCTTTACAAAACCACTTAGTGAAGAGTTCATAAAGATTAGGCATGAAGTTGTAATAATGAATATTGCATATTAATCTATTGTTCTGGTGTGTTTAATCTCATTGTTTGAATTCTTGAATGTGTTTCACATGATTAATTATTTTTGCATTCATAAATCATGCATCAAATAGTCATTAAAATATTTCGAGTTCAAGAAATGACTTTGGAGTAATTCAAAATTTGGCTAAAATTAAAATAATGTGCTAAATTATTTTATAAGAGATCTGAGATAAGCATTCTAGAGGATAACGACTCGCCACTAACTTCATAATCGGCTAGCCGATAACCTTAAGCTTTTAAAAAAAGCATTCTGTCTGTTAACGGTTTACCACTAATTTCTTAAATGGATCACTGATAACTAATTGACAGGTTACCAAGCTACTGGAGTGTAACGGCTCGCCGTTAATAAATAAACGGCTCGCCGATAACCCAGTAAATTGCTCTCCATTTTTGCATTTTATCTACACAGTGACCTTCTTTTTCATCATTTTTCCTTGGTCCTGAACTATTTTCTCCACACCTTTGTCGATGACTCTCTCTTTCTTTATAATCCACCATTTTTCTTCGTGTTTCTTGTAAAATTGAGTTTCCCATAGGCTTAAAATCCTCTTAAATCCATAGTTTTGTGATTAAATCTCATTTTTTCCCTCAAATCAAAAAATTCCTTATTTGAAACCCTAAAATTACCTCCAGCTTCTTCTTTACATTTCTGAGACGACCCGCCCTATTTCCAAAGGCGACCTATCTTAAGCAACAGAACTCAAATATTAAAAATCATTTTATTAATGAGAATTTTACCGAAATTACAGTACAAGCACTCCCAAATAATGTATTATACATCAAACTACTTCAATCAGTCTCATCCAGTAAAATATCTAATATTACACACGTTTTATAGTTCTTATATCACATCCCTAATATAATTCCAAAATATGATGATTATACATTAACCAAAAGAAAATAATTATTCTATAGCCTCAAACAACCTCTCTTGGCCAAAATGACTCCAACTATGTACAGCTGCTGGGTTAACTATTGTACTTGTAATCTTCTGGGGGGAAAATTATAATAAAATAAGGTGAGTATAAAACTCAGTGAGCTCAGTCAGTGGATTATAGCTTGTGAAACATAAAATAATTGCAAAAATAAATGCATCGCTTGTGCAAATACTTTTATCAATTAATTATTTTAATTTAAAAATTCCTTTCATTTCAATCATATTCTGAACATAAATATATTTGCTACTGCCACAAAATCAAGAAAAACATCTCGTATTAAAATATCATCTCATATTGAAATATCAAATACTAAGTAATACAAATATTCTTAAACAAATACCGAGGGGATAATCTAGTCACATCCGGACCTCAACGAACGACAATGATGTACTATCTGAGTACCATCAGGGCCAGAGCTACGCAGATAGACGAAAGGACATACCATCTCATGCTTATTAGCACAACTCATACTCGGATCTCAACGGACGTGCTATGATGCGCTATCTGGTGACATCGTGTCAGGACCACCTGGTCTTATATCTCAATATCTGTCTGCATGCATATGCCCGCAAAGGGCGAAAGCGCCCAAACACACAGCCCAAAGCCTATATGTGTGTTCAGACGGGCCCCAAATGCCTACTATCTCATTTCATCTAGAGGGAATGGGTATTTGCTTTAAAACATTAAATCATGCTTGAAATCAATATATATACACTTTAATTCATACTTGAAATTCACATATATACACTTGAAATCATGCTCAAAATCCTTATATATACACCTTTCAAATCATGCTCAAAATCAAATCATATACTCTTTAAATCATGCTCGAAATCCACATAAAAATACTTTAAATCATGTTCGGAAATCAATTATCTCTTTTACTATTTTAAAATCGATACAGAGCATAAATGAATAAATATAACTTAACAAAATATTTATACGTAATAAACATTTATTTCGAAGAACCATTTAATGAAAGCACTTTAAATATTCATTTCATGAACAAGCTTTACTATATAAAAATCAAATAATTTTAATATATTCCACTCATAGTGACAAACTCAGACTCGGCCATCACCCAAGTCTGCAGGTAGATTTTTGTCCGCAGATCCACCTATTTTAAAGAAACAATATAATTACTTCCCATAATTATAATTCAAACTAATCTCACAAAAGTAACGCTTAAAATAAATATTCATTCAAATATTACAACTCTCAATTTTTCCGGCTTACCGTATTAATCCCGTATTCGTAATTTACTAAAGTAATCTGAAATTATACTACCCTCAATTTCATAATTTACTAACTTACACTCAACATCATAAAATTACCAATTTATCCTCAATTCAGATTATAAAAACATCCTCAAAGCTAGAAATTACAAAATTACCCTTTATACGTAAAATTACCAAAATGCCCCTACTGTCAATTAACCCAACGGCGGTGGGGAAGCTCAGACTAGACACTTCTCGTCGAGGTGAGTTCAACGGTGCTGATGGTGACCTCCCACACGCGGCGATAGTGCAGGATCGAGACCGTGAAGCCGCGGCACTTTGGGGTGATCGGTCGGCAGTAAATCAGCCTCCTCGGTGTCGGTGACTGATTGAGAATGGAAAATGGTGTGGTGAGTCACCTTTTCCAGCCGGTGGGGAGGCCAAAGACGGCCAGAATCAGCGGCAATCATCCGCGCAAATCCGCAGAAGTTTCGAGCTTCACCGGCGGCGTTCCGCACGTTTTCCTGCAATAAGGACAGGTGGGGGTGGACGGCTGGCTCACAAGCTTTCGTTTGACACCTTGCTCGGCCGGTGAGGTGGCCGAAAATGGAAGAAACCAGTGGGTTGGGTCATGGGTCTGGGTTGGGCCAAAACGTGTCAAACAGGTCAAACACTCTCTCTCTCTCTCGGTTTCAAATCCGAATTTCACCCGGTTTCTCCTTTTAAACACACCCACAAAATATCAACTAAACCCCCTTATGATTATCACCTAGACCCTTTCTTGATTTAATTATTTACATAAATAAATAAAACAAATGCATATATTACAATCCTTCCCACTTATAAACATTTCGTCCTCAAAATTTACGTACCAGTTAGAAATAAATGAGGGTATCGAGCTCGCATCAAGTCCTTGGATTCCCGGGTAGCCTCTTCCTTCGAGTGATTCCTCCACAACACTTTTACCAAAGGGATGGTTTTCGAACACAATAACTAGTGTTTTCCCTCTAGTATCTTAATTGGCTCATCTTCGTAAGTCAAATACTCCTTCAACTGAATCGGTTGCTTCAATAAAACATGACTTGGATCATACATGTACTTTCGGAGCATTGAAACATGAAACACATTATGGATTCCGGACAACTCGGTGGTAGAGCTAATCGATAAGCCAATGGACCAATACGCTCTACGATCTCATATGGCCCAATGTAACGCGGACTAAGTTTCCCACGCTTCCCAAATCAAAGTACTCATTTCCAAGGAGATATTCGTAAGAACACTCTATTATCAACATTGAATTCCAGATCCCGCCTACTCTTATCCGCATAGCTTTTCTGTCTATCCTGGGCCACTTTTAATCTATCCCGAATAAGTTGTACCAGCTCGTTAGTATCCTGAACAAATTCTGGGCCAAATAACTTCTGCTCACCAACTTTATCCCAATATATACGAGTTTTGATTTTCCGTCCATACAAAGCCTCATATGGCGCCATCTTGATACTAGCTTGATAACTGTTGTTGTACGCAAACTCCATCAAAGGTAAATAAATGTCCCAATTACCCTTGATTTCCATAACACATGCTCGCAGCATATCCTCCAAAGTTTGAATGGTACGCTCTGACTGGCCATCAGTCTGAGGATGAAAAGCTGTACTAAAATTCAACTTCTTACCTAAAGCATTTTACAAGCTAGTCCAGAACTTCTAAGTAAACCGTGAATCTCTATCTAAAACAATAGATACCGATACTCCGTGAAGACGAACTATCTCAGCCACATAAATACTCCCCAACTTATCTATTGAATAGGTGGTTTTGAATGGTAGAAAATGAGCAGATTTTTTAAGTCGATCTATAACCACCCAAACGTTGTCCTGTCCACGCTGGGTATGCGAAAGTCCCGATACAAAGTCCATAATAATATGCTCTAATTTCCACTCCAGAATAGGAAGCGGCTGGGAATACCCTACAGGTCTTTGATGTTCAGCTTTAACCTACTGACAAACTAAAAATCAGGAAACAAATTCTGCAATCTCTCTTTTCATGCCTTGCCACCAGTAATGGTCCCCTAAGGTACGATACATCTTCGTACTTCCAGGATGCATCGCATAGGCTGAACAATGAGCTTCTTCCATGATCTCCCTCTTTAACTCTTCAATATCCGGTACACACAGTCTATTACCTATGACTAAAATTTCATCATCTCTCAAATGAAATCGGTTCGTAAACCTTTTTGCATATCCTCTATCAACTTCATTAACTGGGGATCCTATGCTTGCATCCGATGGACTTGGTCAATTAAAGTTAGCCTAACTTGAAAATTAGCTATCAAAGCTCCGTAATTATCCCCATCCAACTCGACTCCTAAATATCTCAGTTCAATCAACAGAAGTACACTGACCACTCGTATATGACCCATAGAACCAGAAGATTTCCTACTCAGTGCATCAGCCACCACATTGGCTTTGCCTGGATGATAATCAATGGTGCATTCATAATCCTTAATTATCTCCATCCATCTTCTTTCTCTCAAATTTAAGAATTTCTGAGTAAACAACTACTTTAGCCTTTTAAGATGAGTTAAAATTTAACAAGTTACCCCATACAAATAATGTCTTCATATTCTGAGTTTTGCTCATGCTTCTTAAGTTGTGTAGAAGCATAAGCCATTACTTTCCCATGTTGCATTAGCACACAACCCAACCCTTTATTGGAGGCATCACTGTATACCACAAACCCTTCTTTGGCCGAGGGAAGTATAAGAACTGGTGCTGAGGTAAGACGTGTCTTGAGTTCTTGAAAATTTTTTTCACAATCATCATTCCATTGGAACTTGGCATTCTTTCTAATTAACTGCGTTAGTGGAGTGGCAATCTTAGAGAATCCCTCTACAAATCGACGATAATACCCTGCCAAACCAAGGAAACTCCAAACCTTTGTGACATTTGTAGGTCGTTCCCATTTCACAGCTGCTTCAATCTTTTAGGGATCGATATAAATGCCCTCAGCTGATATTACGTGACTTAAAAATGTCACTCTATCCAACCAGAACTCACACTTACTAAACTTGGCATAAAGCTATTTTTCTTTCAAAGTTTGCAGAACCATCTGCAAGTGATCAGCATGCTCTTCTTCATTTTGGGAATACACCAAAATATCATCAATGAACACAATTACGAATCGATCTAAATATTAGAGAAATACCCCTATTCATGAGATCCATAAAAGCTGTTGGAGCATTAGTCAACCGAAATGACATCACCAAAAACTCATAATGTCCATATCGGGTTCTGGATACTGTTTTAGGAACATCGTCCTCTTTAATTTTAAGTTGATCATATCTTGATCGCAAGTCGATCTTAGAAAATACCTTAACCCCCTAGATTTGGTCAAACAAGTCATCAATACGCGGAAGTGGATACTTATAGCATATCGTAACCTTATTCAATCGCCGATAGTCAATGCAAAGTCTGAGGGTACCATCCTTCATCTTTACAAACAAAATTGGAGCTCCCAAGGAGAAACACTAGGCCTAATGAACTCTTTATCCACTAATTCTTATAGTTGAACCTTAAGTTCCTTCAATTCTACTAGAGCCATCCCATGCACGGTGCATAGATATAGAAGATGTTCCAGGAACTAAGTCGATGGAAAACTCAATCTCCCTGTTAGGTGGCATCCTCGGCAGTTAGACTACTAGAATATCCTTTAATTTCAACTCTTGAGCTTTTGCTTCCACCACATATACTAAGTAAGCTGAACAACCTTTTCTAAGCAACCGTCTCGCATTAATGGCGGAAATGAAACATGAAGGTAAAATTTTGCGCTCCCCATAAAATTTCACTACAGTTTTCCTTGACTTATTAAACATAACATCTTTCTTGAAACAATCCACCATAGCATAATGAGATGCAAGCCAATCCATACCCAAAATAGCATCAAAATCTCGAATATCAATAATAATCAAATTAGGCTCCAATTCATGCTCACCCATTCCAATCATACAATTCCGATACACACTCTTGGCAAGAAGTGACTCTCTCGTAGGTGTACTAACAACTAAGTCACAATCTTGTGGTTCAGGCTCTCGCTCTACATGTTTAGCAAACGTACGGGAAACAAAAGAATGTGTATATCCAAGATCAATAAGAATATGTGCTTTACAGCCAACGATAGATAATATACCCATAATAACTTCACTTGCCCCCACAGGTACAACACTAGGAGTCAACCCAGCTATTGGTCGTACGCGGCCACATCTACCACTACCACTATGAATTCCTTCTTATAAAAATTATAAACTTATTCTTCCTAAACAAGTAAAGTCTATAAAATCTAAAACCATGCTCTGATACCAACTAAGACGACCAGCCCCATTTCCAAAGGTGACCTATCTTGAGCAACTGAAGTCAAATATTAAAAATCATCTTATTAATGAGAATTCTACCGAAATTTCGGCAGAACCTCCCCTAAGTATATAACATTCTCAAATTTGCAATTACAACACAAGCACTCCCAAATAATGTATTATCACATTCCTAGTATAATTCCAAAATATGATGATTATAAATTAACCAAAAGAAAATAATTATTCTATAGCCTCAAACAACCTCACTTGGCCAAAATGACTCCATCTATGTACAACTGCTGAGTTAACTGTTGTACTTGTAATCTCCTGGGGGGAAATTATAATAAAATTCAATGAGCTCAGTGAATGGATAATTGCTTTTGAAACATAAAATACTTGCAAAAATAAATGCATCGCTTGTGCAAATATTTTATCAATTAATTATTTTAATATAAAAATTCCTTTCATTTCAATCATATTCTGAACATAAATATATTTGCTACTGCCACAAAATCAAGAAAAACATCTCGTATTGAAATATCATCTCATACTGAAATATCAAATACTAAGTAATACAAATATCCTTAAACAAATACCGAGGGGATAATCTAGTCACATCCGGACCTCAACGGATGGCAATGATGTACTATCTGAGTACCATTATGCCCGGAGCTACATGGATAAATGAAAGTACGTACCATCTCATGCTTATCAGCACAACTCATACCTGGATCTCAACAGAGGGCTATGATGCGCTATCTAACGACATCGTGTCCAGACCACCCAGTCTTATATCTCAATATCTGTCTGCATGCATATGCCCTCAAAGGGCCACAAACTCAGACTCGGCTATCACCCATGTGCGCAGGTAGATTTTCGTCAGCAAATCCACCTATTTTAAAGAAACGATATAATTACTTCTCATAATTTTAATTCGAACTAATCTCACAAAAGTAAAGCTTAAAATAAATATTCATTCAAATATTACAACTCTCAATTTTCCCAGCTTACAATATTAATCCCGTATTCGTAATTTACTAAGATAATCTGAAATTGTACTACCCTCAATTTCATAATTTACTAATTTACCCTCAACATCATAAAATTACTAATTTATCCTCAATTCAAATTACAAAAACATCCTCAAAGCTAAAAATTACAAAATTACCCTTTATTCGTGAAATTACCAAAATGCCCCTACTGTCAACGTTGACCGAAATTAACCCAACAGCGGTGGAAAAGCTCGGACTAGACACTTCTCATTGAGGTGAGTTCAACAGTACTGATGGTGACCTCCCACGCGCGGCGATGGCACCGGATCGAGGCCGTGAAGCCGCGGCACTTTGGGGTGATTGGTAGGCAGTCAATCGGCCTCCACGGTGCCGGTGACTGGACGGGAATGGAAGATGGTGAGGTGAGGAACGTTTTCCAGCCGGTGGCGCAGCAAAGACAGCCGGAATAGGCAACGATCGTCCGCTCAAACCTGTGGAAGTTTTGAGCTTCTCCGGCGGCGTTCTGCATGTTTTCCGGCAGCAAGGACAAGTGTGGGTGAATGGCCAGCTCACAAGCTTTCGTTTGACACCTTGCTTAGTGGTGAGGCGGTCGAAAATGGCAGAAAACGACGGGTTGGGTCAAAACGGGTCAAACACTTTCTCTTTCGGTTTCAAATATGAATTTCACCCGGTTTCTTCTTTTAAACACACTCACAAAATATCAACTAGACCCCCTCATGATTATCACATAGACCCCTCTTGATTTATCATATAGACCCCCTCTTAATTTAATTATTTACATAAATAAATAAATAAAATGCATATATTATAATTTCTCTCATTTTTCCTTTATTTTTGCTTAAATTGAGTTCATACACACTTTCTTTACTTCATTATACCTTTCTACCATTTATTTTTCTATTACTTATCCTTTTTTAAAAATCCTAATTTTCATCCTCCATGGCTAATGGTTCTTCATCAAGACAAGGGAAAATGGTCAAGCACTCTACGACAACAATTCTAGCCCAAGGTCTGTTCTTATAGACTTCACCGAGCTACATTTTCCCCTAACTCATATGGCTCGAAGATTTGAAAGCTCTTTTATGGGTAAACTGTCACTCCTTCATATTTTGTAGATATTCATGACTCTAAAGATATCATAATTTATGGGCGTAGTGTCATAGGTCTCTTAAGACAATGGGAATTAGCTTTAAGTGTAGATAAGCCTGTTTACGAAAACCAAGTTCAATTCTTTTACTCCAATATGGACATAAATGATATTTGATTTAGTCGAATGATCACTCAGGTTAGGGTGTACATATTGCATTTTATGATACTGACTTTTGCAGAATTTTGGGATTTCTACTGTTTTTTACCTTTATATGGCTAGGAAGGAGTTAGAATTTGACGGATTTAGTCATATAGGAGCTATTAAGAGCATCTGTCGAAGTCGTGATCTTCTCGATGATGTTTTCACCATATGTTTTATGTCTTAGCTATTACTCTTCCAAGTTAGGATTATCCATAGTATTTTATAGCATATGGTCACTCATAAGCATGGACATAGTGATTTTGGTGACCTGTCCTGATATGGGTCTATTAGATTCTCTTATTCAGGGTCGGAAAGTTAACCTTGGCTACATCATTACACGTAACCTGCTAACTTCCTCAAGTGTTAGTAACTGGTCTCTTCCTTATGGAAGTATCATCACCCAAATTCTTCGTCACTTCCTCGTTCCTCTCGCTGAGCTTGTTCATGTTAAGAACAAGAAGCTTGAATGGGAACTCATTTTCGTGATTAGTTTTTAGAGGCAGGGAGATAGATGAGTGAAGATTCCTTCTTCCAAGAATAAAGACACTCTTGTCAGTCCAGAGGATGAAAGATTCCTCATTCACATCTATCCAGCTGATCAGCTTCTTGACTTTCTCTTAGAAGCTCAACCTCATGCCCTCAGGAGAGTTGGAGTATGGCGAGGTCGTAAGGAGGAACAGGAAGAGCTTGCACCTAAGGGAGATGTTGGTGACTGGTCTTTGGCTTCTGATAATTTGCTACAGTACATTATGGGTCGTGTTCACACTATTTTCGAAAAGTAGCAGTAGCTCCAGTCTCAGTTTGAGGCATTCCAGATTCAGCAGCTTATGTTTCAGTGATGTGTTTTTTTCGCTCTCGGAGTTCCTCTATCTGAGTCATCATCACAATCGCCTTCATAGATTTGCTATCTCCTTTATGTATCTCATTTTATGTATTTCGCACAAACATAGTTACATACATTCATTTATTATAATGGCTTTTTTTTTTATGACATGATATTGGTTATTCGGTTCATATGGATGCTGGTTTATGTTTATGAATTCATGTGGATCATTGCTTTTGGATGTTTGTTTCATTATAAATGTTAAATGTATTTGATATTTTCTATTGAAATGACTAAGAGTTGAGTTGGATTTTAACCTATATTAGGAGTGTTCTTAGCAGGTTCACAAAGTTTTAGATTTACTTAATTTTATGGGGAAACTCTGCCAAAAATTTTCCAAATCTTTTTATTTTTAATTTTCATTTCTTTTTTTATGATGAAGGGGGAGAAATATGCAAGAATGTTCAACTTCGAATATATAATTATACTTATGTTTTCAAATTTTTTAATAACATGTGGCCTTAAAATAACTTTTTAAAACAAATGATTTCTTTAGGAAGAGCACATATTTAGGGGGAGTTTAAATCTTTCAATTCTATTTTCAAAAACATTTCTTGAGGATTTGTCACATAAAAAAAGAAGAGACTGTTAACATATAGATTTTAATAATTATGATTTTGATAAAAATAATTATGTTTTTAAATTGATTAAGCTTGAAGATTTTGGAATAATAAATGAAAACTTTGAAATTCTCTAACATTGTTTAAAACTCTAAAAATAACTTATTTGAAAATGTATAAAATGTTTTTGGGCTTCAAAATAGTTTTATAAAGAATTTGGACAAAACTATAAAATTCAAAAAAGTTGCCATTGTAGCTTAACGTTGAACCGACAACAGAGTTAGAAGATCGCCGATAAGGTCTAAAGAGTAATATATCTTGTTAAAATATAACGGGAAACTGATAACAAAGTTAGCAAGTCGCTGATAAGGTCCAAAGAACAACACATTTTGTCCAAAGTTAATGGCAAATCGATAACAGAGTTAGCAGGTCACCAATAAGGTCTAGAAAGCAACACATTTTGTCCAAAGTTAACTGCTAACTGACAACAAGTTAGTAAATCACCAATAAGGTCCAAAAAGCAACATATCTTGTCTAAAGTTAACGGCTAACTGATAATAAAGTTAGCAGGTTGCCGACAAGGTCCAGAGAGCAACACGTCCTGGTTGATATTAATGGTGTTCCGACAACTTGTAAACAATTAATTGATCGGGTAACGGTGAATTGACAATTATAAACGGCTAACCAACTGTTTGAAAAATAGTCCAACAGTAACTTGTTCAAGTCAAAACGCCGATCCGACAACAATGTTAACGACAAACCATTAAGACTAAAAAAGCTATAAAAGGACTCATTCAAATTCTAATCAAGGTTAGACAACTACACATATCACTGAGCATTCAAAAGTAATCCAAGCTTAAGTTCTTATAATTATTTTCTTCACACTTTGTGCATTCATTTTGTAATTGATTATATAGTGTGAGTGAGGTTGTGTTGTAACTTCTTTTCTTGTAAACAAAAAAATTGGGTAATTGTAAGTGTTGAAGTACACTTAGATTAAGATATTGTGGTTAATCTCTTATTTTAAAGGTTCATTGACACCTAAGAAGTTAAGTGTAAACGTTGTTGAAACCTTAGAGGCGCATTTAATAAAAACCTCAAGCTCGATGAACTTGGAGGCATAGACGTAGGCATGGTTGGTCGAACCACATAAAAATCCTCGTGTTTGCATTTCTCTTTCCCCTTACTCTTTATATTTGTTGCACTTTAAATTTGAGTATTTCATATTTAGTTACCTTATTGAGAGTAAATTAAGTTTTAATTTAGCAATATTTTTGAAATCTCAATTCAGCCCCCTCTAGGGTTGTTTAGTTAGTATTTTAAATATACCATTTCGAAGCTTCCAACGAGATGAGCAAAACCTAAAATCACCAAAGTCGTTCTAGTTTGTGCTCAACTGTAAATTTCCTTGCTTTTCTAATCATTTTTAGGTTTTAAGATTTTTTTCTATTTTTCCGATTCTTCTAGGATTTTTATTTTTTTTCTACAACTCGGATTTGGTTTCCTTTTTCCTTTTTTTTTTTTTGCCTTTCTTATTTCAAATAGGAGAATTTTATTATAAAAATATATTTCAGATTTACCTATTTTGGTTAATTTGCGATATTTAGGTTTGTTATAAAAGGATTCAAAACTTTAGTTTTATTCATTCGGTTTATTTCAAAACCTTAATTTTTTATTTATTTGCAAATAGCTCCTTTGATGATGATGATAATAATAATATTAATATTGTTGTAAAAAATTATTTAATAATAATAATAATAACTCTATTTTTATTTATTATTAATTATTTTTATTAAAATTATCATTAATAAAATATATTAATTCTATTACTATTATTATTAATAAAAGTATTATAATCAATCAAAATATTAATGTTAATAATTATCATGACAATATTTAATTAAAGAATTTTCAGTAATTTACAGTAATCTAACTCATTACGATTTTAAGGCAAAGTGAATATATTAATGACAATAGAGTTTATTCCTATTCTGATTCTTATAGCTCAAGTACACAACTTATTCTGGTTCCAATTCCCCATTTCAATTCCAGCTCATTCCGATTCCATCTCATACCAATTCTCGTTTAGTAAATGCACTATAATTATTTAGTTGAGTTGTAGGAATCAAAATCAAAATGAGTTAGATGGTTACAAATTACTAAAATGACTTTAATTAATAACAGTAAAATAATATATTTTATTAATAATAATAATAATTAATAAATTTTAATAATATTAATATTAATAATAATGACAATAATAATAACAATAAAAATAATAAAAATAACATTAATAATAATAATAATGAAATTAATTAGAATAATAATATTTAAAATAATAAAATTAAATAAATTTTAATAACAATAATATTAATATAATTTTTATTATTATTTATTAATATTGATATTATTACTAAAGGCCCTATTTGCATGAAATAAATTTTTTTTGGTATTTTCATAATTCTGCATGGGACAAAATGCAAAAATAACAGATCTTGATTGAGGGCAATTTGGGGATCATAAAATTTAATGGGAGGTAAAATGGATAGCTTTGGAAATTGAAGTTTGATTCCCAACCCTCTAGGGATGAAATCTATGGAAATAATTTCCAAATTTATGGGTCCCATGTATGATTTCGATTTTAATTTCCACTCTTATTATGTGAAGTAAGCACTGTTAATGATTCAAATTCTGGATCCCGATTCTCAATCCATGAAGTAAACACTCCCTTAAGATATTTTAGAGGAGTAGTCTAGAAATTCTTTGTTTATTTACAAAATAAATAAAAAAGGATGATGAGAGAAAGCTTACATGAGAGAGAAGAGAGGAGAAAGATGAGGAAAAAGAGAGAGAGAGAGAGAGAGAAAAAAAAGAGAGACTTGAAAGAAAATGAAGAGAAAGAAAACGAAAGAGCATTACCAATTTTAAGAGGCAGGTCACTGGTAAAGAGGAGAAAAATGGAGAAATTTAAAGTTAGGGAATTTTTCCAAAAATTAAAGCCTGGTCTTGTAAAACTTGATTTAGGGAATTTTTAGTGGAGGGTTTTCAATACTAAATTCATTTGGGAAATTAAATGATGGAAATTTTGAAGGTGGAAAGTGGGGTGGGGGGTATGGAGTTAGGGATGGCAAAACACGGATCCGATCCCAGGTATGGACATTTTTTTTTTTAACATCTAGGCCGAGCTTAGAAAGTCTGGTACCCGTAGAGTTTTTATCCAAGTTTAAAAGCCCAGATTTTATATATTAGAATATTATATAGGTATATATTTTTAATTTATTTTATAATTTTAAAAATTTCAAGTTTATTTTAATGAAATTGAACATGAAAATATGAATTTTAAATGTCTGAAATTTTAAATATATTGAATAGATGGGTCAAATAAATATAATTATTTTAAATAAAATATATTTTTAACTTTTTTTTATAAAATCTAGATTTTGGATCCGACTTTGGGCTTTTCAAGTGATGTCGAGATTGAATAGATAGGTCAAATAAATATAATTATTTTAAATAAAATATATTTTTTAACTTTTTTTTTTATAAAATCTGGGTTTTGGATCTGACTTTAGGCTTTTCAAGTGATGTCGAGGACCAGTTCGACCTCATCGTTAGGCCAAGTATTATTGGACCCCCATCACCCGAGTCTGAGTGACAGGTATTTTTAAAATCCCTATCTAGAGTGAGAGAGGTGTAAATCAAGTTTTAAAAAAAAATGATTTCACACTAAAGAAAGAGCACAAGAGCACCAACAAAACTTCCGCTGCTTTTGAAAATTTGAAGTTCTTATGTTATTTACTTGTAATTATTACTTGCTGGGATTCGGATGATTTGGAATTTTATTTTAGACGATGCTTGAGCCAGTTTTAATGCAGTGTAGTTGTTTCTTTAACTTGAATGGTTAGAGAATTTTCAACCTTAGATTTTTTATTTTTGATTTCTTCGTGCCTTTGTTTGATGTTTAATCAATGGTGTATACACCAAAATAAATAAATAAATAAGAAGATTTTTTACATTGTTGTTGGGCTTCGCATAGTGGGTCTTATGTCCTCTTGAATCCCAATCTTGATGCATTTAAGATTTAAGTTATTTTAGTTTTTTCTTTGTGATTTTTAGTGCACAGAAAAAGGAGGGCAATGACTATTTTGTGGACGTTGTGATTTTGACAATTAATAAATTGTTTTCTTTTTGCTTCTTGTCCTGCAATAAGCTTATCAACATGGCTATTATGTTCTATTTTAGTCCTTAACAGAGTAAAACATTAGGCCCAACAAGGGGTTCATCTACTTATGTAAATATTCAGCATATTGTAAGTGCTTAATATCAGTGCTAGATGAGAAACTTCAAATCAAAAAGTAACTTGTCTAGGAAGAGGATTGTGTAACTTTATTAACCATGAGTAATATGTCAATTTGAAGCTTTTTCCATTTTTTATTTTCTTTATTGAATTTCTCGGTTGATTTTAGGGACTGTGGACTCAGCTATCAAATTGAAGGGCAAGCCACCACGTCCTGTAGCTGCTGGAGAATTTAATAACAATATTCCCAATATAAGAGTGTACAGTTTGGCTGAAATTGAGGTCACTAAGGTAACTGCTTAAATCTCAAATGAGTTTTCTTTTATTTTCTCTGGGAAATTTACATAAATAACTTAAAATATTTTATATTTTTCACAAATAACTTTTCGATATTTTAGCTATCATAATTAGCTAAATTCCAAGTTTCAAGACAAAACTACCCCTGTGTCATCACTGGCCAAAATTTTCTAACAGTTGTTCGAGTTCTGAGATGACGGACGATCTGAGTCACCGGAAAGCTTAATCTGTAAGTGAGAAATGATGTAATTTTTTTTTTCTGAATTTGGTGCTGCCGAGGTGCGGTGTCGTGTGATGGCAGCACCACGCCATCGGAGCGATGGGCACCATGCCATCGCACCAGAATTGGTGCGATGGACAATTTGGTGCGATGGCATGGTGCCCGTCACACCACACCTGGTGCGATGGGCACAACCCTCGCACTAGGTTTGGTGCGACAGGCACCATCGCACCAATTTCAGATTCTGGAAGTTGGTGCAACATGCAGCCCATCGCACAAAAGTAAAATATATTAAAACTACTAGACAGTGTGACAGGATGTACTAGTACGACAGGCTGCTGTGCAAAAATCTCCTGTCTCACCAAGATTGGTGCGACAGGCAGCCTATCGCACCAAGCCTGTCTCACTAAGCTTTGGTGAGAAAGGCAGCCTGTCTCACCAACTATCACCAAAATATAAACCCTAGCTCCGTAAACGATACACCACAGAAATTCATAACACTTATATAAATATTTAATACAATTATATTGAATGTATCACATGCTGGCTCTGATCTTTAGTTGCAGGGAATGGTATTTGCAGGGAACGGTGTTTGCAGGGAACGATGTTTGCAATTTATATGTAAGGGAATAAAAATTAAATAGAGAGGGTAATTAAGAAAATGTGAGTTTTGATTGGCTATATTCAATAGAAAATAAAGTGAATAGTTAATTTTAAAATTTAGAAATTGAGTCTGGCTATTTTTGTAAATTTCCCATTTTCTTTTTGGATTCCATTTCTTGCATATTATTTGAATCTGCATTAAATCCATGCATGTTGAGTATTGGATAGTCATGAAAATATATTTGCATAATTGGAGCTTGCTTGTTTATCGAATGCATTTTTTGTTTTTGGGCCATGATAGAATGATCAAGTCACTATAACTTTTGTTCTTAAAAATGATGTTAAAAGTTTCAAGTTAAAATCTATGAGATAACAAGTGTAAAGAATATAGATCTATTTTAACAACTTTAGGTAAAATAAGACAATAGATAAATTAATTTCTCTAATTAATTAATTTTGAATTTACTATTCTCTAATTAATGTTTACATCAACTGTTTATAGTTACTGTTCACAACGATTATTCATAATTATTGATCACCATAACTATTCACTGCACTATTTATGCTACTGTTCATTCATTATGAATATGCTAGAATGGTAAATTGCAGAAGGTAATGCGCACAAAGATTTTTTGGTAGTTCGAATCACAATCATTTATCTACGGAGCCACACACAGATAATAAGCAAATCATTATATAATAAAGAAGATTACAACATATTAGATTCTTATATAATTTCAAACACTTTCTTACTCTTGTCACCACTCCCTTATATCTAACTTAGTAGACCTTGCTTTGTGAGAACCACTGTCTTTAGTTGTGGTTGCTGCTTTCCTTGAAATCCTCTTAACACAACAAACGATCTTTTCTCCCAAAGAGACCAATGCAAATATAAAGAATATCTAATGAAAGGCTTGATATGATGAAGACTTGATGACGACTATAACATCATAGAGATATAACACATCATGTGGCCAAATAGGTTTCTTCTCTTTCTCTCCATTGGCTACTTCTCTACTATAAAGTACGATATGTCTTCTTCTCTTCAATGTATGAAATACTTCTCTTTATATTGGAGAAGTATTTCACCCAAACCCTAGTAAAAGAAAATTAAGAGATATTTCCTTAAGAGTCCAATATTTTATAAATACTTGATACTAAGATATACTACTTTAAGAGTTCAATATTCTATAAATTTTTAAGAGTCCAATATTTCATAAATTCTTGGTATTCTTACCAATGTAGTAGTCATCTTTAATTGGAACTCTTTGATACGAAATCCTACATTCATGCCAGTTTCTTTCTTTATGCCTTCAAACATAATATAAGCTAATGAATTCTGAAGACTAGATAAATATCTAATATAAGGAAACAAATCCCTAATAAAAGAAATAAATAAATTACAATATTATTGACACAATATGCCAATAATAAAAGTGAGATTGTTAATTTCTCCTATTATATTTAATATGTATCATTTATTCCCTTGATATTTTTTTTAATAGCCAATAAGCCCCCCGACAACATAAATTTATAGTACTACCTTATTGTTATATTCAATTTTATTCATATTTATTATAAATTAGATAAATTATATGAATATAAATTAAAATAAAAAATTAAGATTTAAAATAGAAATACCTATTTTGATGTTAAAAATATAATTAATAAAATATTTTCTTGTATTTTTATTTTATAAATATTTTCTTATGATAAATATATAAGAAAATTATTATAAAATGATTAAAAAATATAAAAATTATTATGAAATAAATAATAAAAAAGTTTCTCAGACTTTTTACATTTAATTTTAAAATGTTTATTATAAGAAAATATTTATAAACTAAAAAAGTACAAGAAAAATATTTTATATCAATTTTTTGTTCATAATAAAACATATATTTCTTATTTTTAATACTTAATTTTTTATTTTAATTTCCATTAATGTGATTTATTTAATTTATAATAAATATGAATAAAAATGTATTTAAAAATAAGGATCATATTGTAAACTTATACAATCAGGAGTGACTATTGACTATTAAAAAATCTGAGGTAAATGGTACATATTAAATATAATAGAGGAAAAATTGACAACCTCTCATAATAAAATCCCTAACGGTCCTAATTTTTTTCTTTTGCATATTTTATCTAATTAAACAAGCCCTAGTAAAATCAAACACAAGCACAAATATTTCTGAAAATTTGACCTTTGGTGAATCTTCTTCAAAAATATACTAAGGAGTTTGACTTATTTTCAGACATTTACAACTTTTAATTTGTTTATTTTTTATCATTTATGTATAATTATAAGATGTTTAGGTATAAATAAAAAAAAGTTAAATAGGCTGACTTTTATCTGAATGGTAAAACATCTGAATTAGAATTTAATATTTTATCTCATTAATACCGTTATTAAATAAATTTATTTCCTATTATGCAAAATACTCTTTTATTATTTTTTATTTATCCTTTTTTTTATTATATGTCTATATTCAACTATTATTATTTTTTTATAAGAATTTTAAATATAATAGAACTGTATTTTATAATATATCTATCTCTTTGTATTTATATTTATTATTTTTATTATAGATTTTTAATTTTATTTAATATATTAATTTTAATTGAAATGATTAAACAATTCTTGATTTGCTTTTGTACTTAACAAAAAAAACTATCAATATAATATAATAAAAATAACATTATAAATATTATATATTAATGTAAAAAACTATACGTGTTAGATATAATATTTTATTTTTCATGTATGTTAAGGTAAATATAATCAAATTTTTTTTTACTAATCAAATAATTTATTTATAACTTATCAATTGTTTAATTAATAAATTTAAGTACTATTAATATTTATAAGGTTATATATGTAAAATTATCATATTTCAAATGTTTTCTTCATGAAAAATAAATAAATTAATATCTATATTCAGATATTTAAAAAAAATATGTTATTCATATATATGTATTCAAACCTATTCAGACGTCAGCTAAATTCAAACCCATTCAAATTTTAAATAAATAAATGAAAAAACACTACCTTAATATTGATGAAGAATAAATGATGTAATGGACATACATATACTAATCCATCTATGTGGCGTCTAGACAAAATGCCTGGTGCCAAGCAATGGCTTTAATGTAAACGGCTTTGTTATTATGCTTTATGCTTAAAGATGCTCTTTATTTCAGTATCATTATTAGTTAATGGCATTTTGGTGTAGGCATTAATCGTTTAAATCGTATAATAAATTATTTACTGTAAATCAAAATTTATAAGAAATTTTAAGTTGAATTGGATTCTTTTCCCAAAAAAAAAAAAACGAAAGAAAAGAAAGAGTTGAATGAAGTACGAGGATTGATTGTTGTTAACTAAAGAAATAATACCACTGTGTTTAAATTGTTTTAATTTTTTTCTTGGGTTATGGACATATAATTTGAAAATTGATGAGTTCTCAGCTAAGCCAGCTGATGGGGTTGCTTTTGTTGCTGGTGTGATAAAGCAATTACACTACTTATGTTCAAAGAGTGAAATGCAGTCATTTTTCTCAATTTTGCTTTTAGATTTGTTAAATTTAGACACTTGATCAGTATGATTTATTTACATATTTTATCATTTATTATATATTTACTAGATATTTTATTTATTATTTTAATTAATTAAATTATTTTATTAAATATGATAATAAATTAAAGATTGAGAACAAACTATATTTAAAGAAATTAAATAAAAAAACTAAAAATGATTTAAATTTATTAATAATTGACTTATGACTAAATTAAAAATTAAATTTATTGACCTAAATTGCAAGACCAACACGTGAAGAGCATGAGTAATAGTTTGATTTGAAATTAAAGTGGAAAGCCAAGTGGTGCGCACGTGTAAGGCCAAATCTGAAACAAATTAAAAGGCCAAGCCTTTGGCTAGAGAAGGAGGCCAGCCGCCAAGCGAACAGAGAGGAGAGGAGAATGTGAGGCAACAACTGCGCCATAGATTCTATAGGTTCTATTATTCTCAACATCCACATATTTAATTAAATTATTTATGTTAGGGTTAAAGATGAATTTTTATTTAATTAAATAAATTATTTTTTATTTAATTAATTTCATACTCTTGCATACTTTATTGTTTATAATTTTTATTTTATATGTGTGTTTGAATATTATTAAATCTTTTTATTAATTCTGTCATGTATTATACATTGTTATAATTGATATTTAATTAAACTTATACTTGGATTTATAAAATTTATATGTAATTAACTTTAATTATGTGTCTTTAATTAAATTATTTATACAGAGTACTTAAGAAAACTTTGACTATTTGTTATTCAATGTTGTTTATATAGAATGCTTAGATATTATACTTAAACAAAAAAAGAACCTACATAAGATTAATTTTAATTGGGCTTAATTATTAAATTTATGAGTTGATATAGATTGATTTTAAGTTATCACTCTATAATTGAGAATTAATTAGTACTAAGAAAATTATTAAGTTGAACAGAGGTAGATTCTGAAACATTAATAGTTTCAATCTCTTGAATTCCTGTATCAATTTATTTGTTTTTATTTTAATTGCATCTTTAGTTTTAATTTCTTCAAAAAATATTTTCTTTTCAACTATGGTAGAATTATAATTAGCTTAGATTAAATTTTACTTACTTAAAAATTAGCAGTTTTTGTAGATTCGACATTTTTATTCATAATCTATACTTTAATACATTCATGCGCTTGTGAGCACATTAAAATTTACACAATAAGTTTTTGGCGCCGTTACCAGAGATTGTTTTGAAAAGTCTGTTTGATTTAGGTTGATTTAATTTTTCCTTTAGTTATTGTTTAGGTTTTTTAAAAAAAAGATAATAAATATTCGTTAGTTTGTAATAAATTTTAGTTAGACTTTAATTTTATTTAATTTTTATTTCTTTTAAACTTTGGATATTCATTTTTATTTAGAATTAATTTTCTTTATTATTATTATCTATTTCTTTTAATTATCTTTACTTTTATTAGTATTTAGTCTCCTTTAATTTCTTTATTTTTTATTATTATTATTATTATTATTATTATTATTATTATTTATTTATTTTTTTACAGTTTCTACTCATAGTCAACATAAATCCATTTAAGAGCAGTGTAAGTTACTAGTTTGAGTTTTCTAATTCTCTCCCTAGTAGTTAGTTTCTATAACAACTCATCAATTCAATTTTTTTTCATTTTTTTTATTTTTTCAGATTTATTTATTTTTTATAATTCTTGTGTGATTGCATGTTTGATCTTAGATCTCAATTGTGTGACTTAGAATTAATAGATAGTAAAATTGAGATAACTTTCCATGAAAGAAACAAAATGGCTTTAAAAGAAAAATAAGGTGATCAAATTAAAAAAATATAATTGAAGATAAAATGGCTAGTGAACCACAAAAAAGCCTTTTAAAGATTATTTTAATCTATTATTTAATCTCAACTCCTCATGCATTCAATATCTAAATGTTGCTGTTAGAGATTTTGAAATAACGCTTAATATTCTTAATTGTCTCTTATTTTTTTATGGCTTAGATAATGAAGATTTCTATAATCATTTGAATGATTTTAATGCAGTATATCAAACTTTTAAATATAAAATTTTTTCTGTTGAGATGTTAAACTTTGTTTATTTCCATTTTCATTAAAAGATAGAGCTAGATCATGGTTTAATGCATTGCTAGCTAATGGCATTACATCTTGAGAGAGAATGGTTGAAAATTTTTAAATAAATATTTTCTTATTTATAAGACTAATGTTATTCACAGAGAGATTTCAGAGTTTACACAAAAATATGATGAACAATTCTTTGAAGCAGAGCGATTTAATGGCATATGAAACAACCCACCCCAAAAACCCCGGGATGAGTCCAAATATTATTATGACTAACCCAATCATATTATTAAATAATAATATATTAATGAGAATTTTACAAAAATTCGGTAAAATCTCCTTATAAAAATAATATCGCCAATATACAAAATTTACAAAACATATACTCCCAAAATGAGTCATTATCCAACAACTCCAGCAACACAACTTCTCAATCACCATAACAAATAATGCTATGATATAAATCAAACACATGATACTGGAAGGAATCATGATATCAACTCATATGTTGACATAATCATAACATGCAATGTTGCAAAAATTCAAGATATCATATCACATTTAAACTAAACTGACGTAATTATATTATATCATAGTAATGAACTCTGAAAGTATCATTAGACAAGTAATCAAGGGAATAATCTCATCATATCCAAATCTTAAATAGATAGGCAATGATGTACTATCTGGGTATTATTATATCCTGAACCTATATGGCTAGACAAATATGTTATCTCATATAACACATCATATCTCATATCCGGATCTCAACAAACAAGCAATGATATACCATCTGGGTACTATCATACCCCAGAGCTACACAGATAGACAAGGAAATGTCATCTTATAATCTCATTATATTTTGTACCCAGACCTCAATGTATGGGCAATGATATACTATCTATGTACAATCATGCCCAAGAGCTACACGAGTTATCTCATATATCTCATTATATCACATACCCGAACCTCAACGGACTGGACAATGATGTACTATCTGGGTATTATTATATCCTGAACCTATATGGCTAGACAAATATGTTATCTCATATATCACATCATATCTCATATCCGGATCTCAACAAACAAGCAATGATATACCATCTGGGTACTATCATACCCCAGAGCTACATAGATAGACAAGGAAATGTCATCTTATAATCTCATTATATTTTGTACCCAGACCTCAATGTATGGGCAATGATATACTATCTATGTACAATCATGCCCAAGAGCTACACGAGTTATCTCATATATCTCATTATATCACATACCCGAACCTCAACGGACGGACAATGATGTACTATTGGTGTATTACCATGTCCCGAGCTACACAGGTTATTGCATCTATATCACTCTATCACTGTACTACCATGTTCCTCTACAAAGACAAAACAAAGGCTTTCAATGGCTAGGTGGCACTCTCTTTCTGAGTTATTCCAACTTCTTTATGATTTCGTGCCACGGTGAACAAACAAAACAAAAAAAGAGGGCCGTCTCGGCGGAAGGAGAAGGACCTGCAACGGCAGAGACTACTGATCCTCTTCTTGCTCTTAGCCGTCTGTTAAGAGTCCGGGAAGCTTTGAATCCTAAATCCCTCTAAATAGATAGATAGATAGGAAGGATCCCTATTAAGTAAAGGCCATAACCAGCCTCTTTCTTTATGTACGTACACCCTTGTTTCAGAGTGGGGCCGCCCTTCCTCCTGCTAATCCGGCCATTTCCTAACCCACCCCATTCAATGGAGGACTTCTCAATTCTTGCGATTCCCAGCCCCCTTAGCCTATTATTATTCTATTCTATAAATATTATTATTCGAAAATACTAATAAACTAGGGTTCCAAACCTTAGCTCGGCTCAATGATCTCTTTCTTCGATAGACCGGTCCGGCGCTCCGCGTGGTTATATTCGTACATATTCCGACTCGCCGGTCATTATGGATCTAGTGGCATGGCGAGGCAAAGCAAAGGGGGGGCAACTACGAAGCTTCCTAGACTCGACAAATCGCTCCGCTTAGAGAATAAAATACAAGGAAGGTAGCTTGCCTAGTAGAGTACGTTGGTGGTAAGGAAGGAGGCATTGGAAAGACTAGACCATACATACATACTAAAGTAAAGAGGCATTCGGGAAGCGACTAGTCGCTTCCGGCGAAGCTTCTAGAAGGCCGACCACTATATATAAAGATAAAGAGATCCATATACCAGTCATGAGCCATCGCTCATGCCTAGAGAGGCGCAGGGCAGGATCGAAGAGCTTAGTGTGAAAGGCTCAGGAAAAGAGCAGAGAACGGGTTGTGTTGTGCGCCCTCCCCCCCATTAATATAATAATAATAATGAAGGGCTTTGATGCCAGCAAGCAAGCATCCTTGTAGTTGTTCTACAGTAGGGTTCCAAACCTAGTTTTTTAGTATTTTTTTTCAGACATTGACCAAAGGATTATGTGTGTTTAGACATCCACAAAAGCCTCATATCTCGTATCATCTGTGTATCATTGTATCTGGAGATCATGAGTGCTTACCTCATGATTTTCACTAACTTATATACACATGTACACAAACATTTTAATCATACTTTAAATCATATATTACTTGGCCTTAAAATACTATCGTGCTCATTCAAGGTCGGCATGGAACACAATCAAGCATACACATTTAAATAACAACTTATATACGTGCATAAAATCAATTTCGAGAATTTCATGAAATCGAGCATTCAAAATACTAATTTCTCAAATCATGCAATACTATCATAATCCACTATGAAATTAGGTTTTGTATATTCTACTCACACCGACGATGCTGAACTGGGGTATCGTCAACGTCCGTGAATTGAATCTCGTTCGTGATTCCTCCTAAATCAATTTAATAACATAATCAATTTCCATAAAGTATGAGATATTATAAATTTTACTCATCATAATCCGAAATAATATTTATCCGAAATATATAATTCTCTTAACTATAAAATTATCAAAATACTCATACACTTTTAAATTATCGAAATATCCTCCACAGTAATCTACTGAAATGCCCTCAAAACTATAATTTACTGATTTATCCTTAAAATTGTAAATTACCGATTCACACTCAATCTTAGAAATTACAAAATATCCATAGTGTAAAATTACTAAATAACTCCTTATTACTTAAATTACCAAAATCACCCTATTAGTTCAAATTTAACAAACTGTCCTCAATTTAATTTACTAAAAATAGCACCAATAATAGAATTTATAAAATTATCCTTGATGGGTGAAATTACCAAAATACTTCTACGGTCGACGGTAACCGAATTCACCCAATGATGACGGGAAAGCTCGGGTCAAATACTTTTGGCCGAGCTGTTTTCAATGGCACTGGCTATTAGGTGCAACGCGCGACGATGACTCTGGAATCTAGTTTAAAAATCGTAAACCTTCAATTGGCTAATAAATGACAAAACGGTATCCTCGATGGCAGTGGAAGGTCACAAAGGGAGCTGGAGGTAAGAGACCCAGTTGGTGATGCAACTCAGTTCCAGCGGAATAGACGGCAATACGAACGGGTTTGACCGCGACCTTTCTCACATTAAACGGTGATTTATGGTCAAATTTAGGCAATATGGACTAAGGGAAAGCAACCACCGACTCAACAGCTTCGATTTAATACCTTGCTCGTCCAGTGGGGTACCCAAAAATAAGAGATCCGACCGGGTGAAGTTACAACTTTTGGAGCTCAATCGCCAGTGTTCTGGTTAGTTTTTGGTGACAAGGATGGTCAGGATATGACGTTCATCCAAATAGCTTAGATTCGGTACCTTATTCGGCCCGAGATGTGGCCGGAGATGAGAGATATGGCCGGTCAAAGTTTTCGGGTCTTTGGTCAATGGGTTTGACCCGGGTCAACTCGGATCAAAGTCTCTCTCCTTTCACTCTTCATCTCTCTCTTTCTTAACAGGAAATGTCAACAGCCTCTCTTTTTTTTTTTTTCATTTTTACTTCGTACAACTTCGCCAATCATTCAAGTTCGATTCATCTGGTTCCGTGTCATGATGAAATTTAAAATTTGCAAGTACGATTAATAAATTAAATGTGTCAAATTTTAGGACTATAACCAATTATTTCGTAATTAATCAAATCGCGGCAAATTGTATACGATAGTTATAATAACTCAATCTACTTTAATAATTCAAATCTAAGGCGAAAATAAATTAATACACTTAGTTAAATAAATTAAAGTACGTATGTTACACTTACTCTTTTAATGTCCTCAGGATTTGAAAAATGATACCAGTGCTAATATTTTTTAGAAAAATTATTACCACATATTCAAAAGTGGTTGACGGCCACTGAGGTAAACTTCAGTCCAAGAGTGCTACAAAAATTTGGGGTTTTTTTTAAAAATATGAAAATAATTCCCAGCAGATGAGTCGATCTTCAAGAAATAATAGAATTATACGAATTTTGAATAAGATTTATAATAATGAATCTAGTACATAAATTAAAGCAGTCAAAGCCATAGTAGAAAGTCTTTACATCAGTTTGCCTCATTTATAAAACTTAATCCTATTGTACTTTGCATTGGCAGCCTTCAAGTGAGCTTGAACTTCTACTTGAATCTTTAGAGCTTTTTCTGCCGTATTATTTACTACCTTGCATTCCCTAACTGCAGCTGTTGGTAATATAATAGCCAAGTCACAAACTTGTCTTGGAGTACTAGTATAGACAATCTCAAAAGGTGGCTTGCCAGTTGATCGATTCGCCATGCTATTGTAAGTGAATTTAACCTGAGGCAATGCAGTTTCCCAAATTCGTTGCTTGTCACCACACACACACCGTAACATATTACCCAAAGTGCGATTGACCACCTCTATTTACCCATTTGTCTGTGGATGGAAACACTACTAAACTACAACTGCGTGCCAAATTTATCCCAGAGATGACATCAAAACTTGCTGATAAATTTGACATCCTGGTCAGAAGTGATAGTCTTTAGAATCCCATGCAAACGCACTATTTCCCAAAAGAATAAATGTGCCACTGAAGCAGCATCTTCAGTCTTCTTATATGTAATGAAATATGCCATTTTGGAAAACCTATCTACTACAACTAATATTGAATCTCAACCCGTCCTTTGCTGACAACCCTAACACAAAATCTATGGACAGATCTAACAAAATATTTTCAGGAACATGTAAAGGCATATACAAACCAGTATTTTCCCTTATGGCACTATTAAGATAGAAAATCCAAAGAATAGTGACATATTTAAAGTTAATGGATAAATATTGAAATCATATTTGGATTTGTCACAGAATCAAGAGGAGGAGATGGATTTGAGTGATTCTATCAATTCTAACTAAGTCTTTATTATATTATTTATTTTATTTCTAGTTTTTTTTCATAATAATATGCTTATTTTGTTTAATTTTATTTTAAGTTTCAAGCTTTTATACAAAAGTTGTCCAGGTGTGCTTCTTCGAACTTATTTCTCATTTTTATCACTCTTTATTCATTTATATTTTATGTATCTACATTTATGAGTGAACATTAGAAACTTTGAGGACAATGTTTAGAATAGGTTTTCGGATGATGTGTCTAAATTTTAAAAATAATAAAAAATAAAACTTTTAAGGCATTTTGTGTGATCTTTTGACATTAGATGATACGATGACTTCCAAATTTTAGAATTCATTTTATCTTTGCCTTTGAGTTATGTTAGACCATATTTGCGAATTGAGAGATTTGATGAGTAAAATTGATTGAGTTATTGTTATTTGAAGAAATATACATGTCACAATAAGTTCCAAGTGAGTTTTTGAGCGTATTTTATTTTTCTTGGAGAGTAACCCTCATTGCCCCATTTTCATTTATACAACTTAGTAGTTTATTATTTTATATATGATCTCTATATTTTCCTTTGAGTCGACCGTCAATTAAATTAAAAAATTTCTATATTGTTACATCTGAAGTCTGTTAAATTACTAGATATGGAAGATTATTTAGATCCCTAAAAATGATAGAAATGTCATTTTTGATTCGTTTGAGCCATTTCTACTCATGCCTATTGTGAAATATCCATTGTTAACCCTTTTGAGTCTATTAAAAAATATAAAACTTTTTTTCTTTGTTAACTTATCATCTTATCCCACTCTAATTTGGAGTATTACCTTATTTTATGTTTTCCATCATATTTTTGTTAGGATTATGTGCTCTTTAAAGCATATTGATTTTTTTATTAATAAAATATTTCAAATATTTATTCAGATATTTTGAATTGCATTAATATTTTGAGTAAAATCCATTTAATCATATTATATGTATTTATGCGATCACCATGTGGATTCGCAGAAGACATAAATACAAGTTATCTTATGATTAAATAAAATAAGTTCGCAGTTGATAAATAAAGTTGGACACTTTATTTAGGTATAGACTGTAATAAATTCGTTGAGTGATTTGTCTTAATCATGTATGAATTTATTGATGTAGTATGTCTACATTGAACTGGATTACATATGAGATTTAATTAACTTAGTAATAACTGTCAGACTTATTAAATCTTATAGGCATTGATTTACTATAATCTTAATCTTGAGTTAGTTATGATTTCATGATTGTAGTTGTTATTTCATTTGAGTTACCTATGGGCATGACATACACATGTAGTCTAGATTATCCGGTATCTTGGTGGGAGCAATTACAAGTATTGAAATTGTAGATTAACAATATAGAATTTGTACGACGCATCTCTTGATGGGTTTTCAGTATTTGATCATAGAATTCTCTGGCCAGAGTGTCTCAACATAAATAAGTATGTTGAAATGATCATTAGAGAAAACCGAGTAAGTATCAAGGAACAAGATGTAATTAAATTGATTGGATAGTTGAGATGTCAATTTAAATTAACGATGTGGTACAAAGGATTTTGCAGTAAAGAAATCAATGTGGCTTGGGCGAATTATATTCGAGCATACAATTATGGAGGTCGAGTTCTAATCTTATAGTGGAGTAGAATTGGAATTAAATAATTACAAATTTAATTATTGTAGCCACTATTGTATGTTCCCAAATGATCCCCGGGTTAGCTCATTTAATTGACAATACCATCACTGGACCCAAAAGTAAGAAAAACTGGCATATTAGATGAAAATCATAATTATAATATTTGTTAAAGCCTAGTATGTTATATTCAAGTGTAAATGGGGGCTTGTAATATTTTACAAGGTGGTCTCCTAATTAGTTACACATTCCTTCCACTTTTAGGTAAGTGGAGAGATAGTTAAAAGAGGAATTCTATTTTAAATAGAAATCCTAATCCTAACATACTAGAATTTTTTATAACATATTATAAAAGGAACATTATTCTCTTAATTGTCACAGAAGAGAATCCCAGGAATTTTAAAAAAAATAAAGAAGACATCTAAAGTGTGCTAGTTACAATTGGGGAGTGGTGAAACAGATGCCCATACGTCCAGTGTTGTTCAAACTTGAGTCATAGCCTGGAAGATCCTTTGGAGGTGGATTTACAACTCTCAATTGTTCATTTTCTCTAAACATCAAGGTATGAATTTCTAGATTACTTAATTCTTATATGTTGTATGAGATCGGTCCTAAAAGGTTTTAATTGAAAAATTGAAAAACCTAGTTTTATTCCCTTCACTTTTCATGTTTGAGAAAGTGGTGCAATAATAAAAAGCTAAGAAAAAAAGAAAAATATGCAATTGAGAAAAAAAGAGAGGAAAAAGAAAGATGCAGAAGGAAAAAATCCCTCCGCCTCGGGCTGTCTCGCGATCCCTTCTACTGCCTAGCCTGCAGTAGTCCTTTGATCAACTCCAGGTCCAATAGAAGCAAGCCCAACAGCCAACCCAAGCAGAATAACGAAGTGACGAAATCGATAGATTCATGATAAGTCCCTCGCATTAAAATAAAGAAAAACTAAAGAAAAATGCCGATAAAAAAGACCCAAGGCATTCATCAGCGCAGCATACATGTCATTAAAATGGTAGCCCATTGAGAAAACCACTTTTTTAGGTGAGCCCCATGGGACTGATCGGGGTCGGTTCATTTTTTATTGAGCTTGATTGAAAGGTGAGGAACTCCTATGGCCAAGGTGAGGAGTGGGGGCATCCTTGTTGGAGATTTAGAGATAGTCCTCTCGAATTTTTCTTGATTTTTTCACATTTTAAAAAATCAAGTATCTCGTGCATATAAACAAGTGCCATGGTCAATTCTCAAGCTTATTTATCTCAATCCCATCCATCATCTCATCTCAAGTAGACTGACGCTTATTTAGGTCTCCTGCTAAAAAGCATAAGAAAAGTCTTATCTTAGTAAATAAGCAAGGTTCCATTCCACCCCCGAAGGACTAAACAGAACTCTAAATGGATACACGGGCTGAAGTGATTACTCAATCACTAACACTGACGATAAGTGTTAAGGATATGTTAAAATCCTTCCCTTTGTGCTCGTTGTCTAATCTTTTTATTAGGACACGGGGTTCCCAGTCAATTTTTGATATCTCTCTCCCCAAGAAGCCTTCCCAACCAGCCACATTCTTCCTCGATCCGAAGGGATTTTTGCTACAGAACAACTCTGGGATACTACTCAAGAGGGAAACTACTACCTTTGCTCCACCTCCACTACCACGGGGGACTGTAGCTCATTCCACACGGAAGGCACTATCACTACTTTTAGGGGAGTAACTTGCCACTTATATAGTAAGACATGAAGTAAAATCGACTAAAGCCGTGATTCTTTTTCCGAGCAACTTATACTATACAATGATAGAAAATCTCCTCTAATGTTGTTTAAGTACCTTTTGCCTTCCACTTTTTTTGTTTTTGTGAATTACTTGGCTGAAAATGAAAGACCTCGATCTTTTCTTTGTTGGTTGGTTGGTCCTTTTCTTTGACGTCAATCGTTTGGCTTACTTAAGAGGCGATATTTTAATTTTGAGGTGAATGGGTCGTCTTTTTACTTGACCATGGCTTTGCCAACATGTGTCTGTGTTCGGTGGTTGATAAGCTGCTAGTTACTATTTAGTTTAGGGCTTGTTATTTCTTTTCGCTTTTCCCAACGAGCTGGAGGGCCATTGCAGAAAGTCACCTATCTCCGTAGTTCCAGAGACAGGAATTGGATAGTAGGGGGTGGCACCCTGGGATTCCCAAAAAAGGCTTTAACCTGCTGGCTATTGGAAAGTCTCTGTTTACCATGACGTGAATAAAGTTGGGGAAAGGTTTTCGACCTGACTATAATTCTATTGAGGTTTTAGTCACTGACTTAGATGGAACTAAGTTTAAAAGGTAAACTATAGTTTCTAGTGCCAGTCCCCAAAAAGAGATAGGTAATGATGAATAACTTAGCATAGATCTAACTATATCCAAAAGAGTTCTATTTCTCCTTTCAGCTACCCTATTTTGTTGTGGTGTTCTCAGGCGATCAACTAAGATATAATCATATTTTTAACTAGATATTCTTTGAAATCTCCGAGAGATATTCACCACCTCGATCAGATCAAAGTTTCTTTAGTTCTCATCTAAATGCTTTTCTGTCTCAGCCTTGTACTCTTTGAATAAACATAACTGTATCTAAAGTAAGCATCAGTGAAAGTGATGAAGTACTCATAGCCTCCTCGAGCTTGTATATTGATCGGTCCACATACATCTGTATGTACCAATTCAAGTGGTATTGTTGGATGCACTCCTTTGGTTGAGAATGTCTTTTGGTCATTTTTCCTTCTAAACAGGATTCACAAAGTGGCAATGATTTATTTTCTAATGGACCCAAGAGCCCATATTTGATCATTCTCTGTATCATATTTTGGATTATATGACTTAAGTGTAAATGCCAGAGGTAGTACTTGGTTGGAAGAAAATTTTCTTTCTTAGATAAATGTATATGCTTATTATTATCAATTCATCGTGTCATGCATAAAAAGGATCATAGGACTCAAATGATATAAATTATCTTCCAATGTACCAGAACAAATAAGTCTATTATTGTAAAAAATAGAAACTGAGGATCCAAAATTTACAGTATACCCTTGCTTTGACAAACAAGCTACCAAAATTAAATTCCTCCTAATGTCTTGAACATAAAGACAATTATTCAAAACTAAAGTCTCATTATTAAAAGATAATAAAATAGATCCAGTCTTCTCTGCTGACACGAACTGTCCTATCCCAAGCTGCAGTTTCACACTCCCTTCACTTAGTTTTCTGATTTCCTGAAACCAAAATAGTGAATTATAAATTTGATTAGTTGCTCCTGAATCCAATATCCATGTGTCAACTGTATTCTGAACTAGACATGCCTCAATAACAAAAAGATTTCCTATACCTGATTTCACAATCTTTGGGCAATCATTTTTCCAATAGCCCTTTTGTCCACACTTGAAACACTTGCCTTTAGGCTTGCCATCTTGCTTTGTAGAAAATCTCTTTTCCCGGGTTTTTCTTCTTACCTTTGCCTTTTGACTTAGGCCCGGATGAAAAATTATTTTCAACGAATATTTGCTCACTAGAGATTTCTCAAGACCATAGATCTCTTCAATAAAATATAGTTCGTTCATCAATGATGTTAAGGTCATGTTTCTTTTGTTCAAGTTATAATTGACCTTAAACTATTTGAATGTATCTGGCAGAGATTCTAGTACCATATCAATTTTTAAGTTATCATCGATTTGTGCGCCCTGAATCTCAGCCTCATTCAAATAGTCCATCATTTTGAGGACATGATTACGAACTCTTGTGGCCTTCCCCATTTTTCTATTCATAACACCCTTCAATGCTGCTTGTCTCGCAGAGTGAGTACTCTGCCCAAACATCTCTTGGAGACTATCCATTATTTCAGTAGCAATTTTCAAATTCTAGTGTTTGGTTTGCAGAATATTAGAAAATGAGGTTAAATGTAGCATTTAGCCATTTCATTGGCCTTTAGCCATTTTTCATAAAGTCTTTTCTCATTTATATGAGCATTGTTTGGTGGTATTGGGGGGCATGCCTGGGTTGAGATATATTTATAATTTTCAGCAGTCAGGACAATATATAGATTTCTTTTCTAATCTATATAATTCTCGCCAGTGAGTTTGTTTTGATTCAAAATAATAGTAAGTGGGCTTAAGGAAGACATTTCTGGAAAAATAAAACATCCATGCATTAATATTTTGAAATAACATCCACAATAAAAGTTTAAAATGTAAAAAACAATAAATACATTTTATTTTATTGTAACGATAATTTAGTACCGCTTTAGCAAGCTATCCGTTGGGGAAGTCATGCCGCCACTTACTAGATCTAATTATCCATTAGATTATTTACTTTCATGTCATAACATCATAAATAACTATCAAATTTTGTTGAGTGTATAACCATTGTTTCAATCTACGTATTTCTCATATCATGCAGCCACTGTTAGGATAATCAACAGATTGAAAAATATTTCGATCTTATCTTTAAAGAAGTTCATCAAATAAAATGTCTAATATATATACCCTCCGTAGGGAGCATCACCTTATCATAAAGTCGAGGTATATATATATAATTTTATTATTGAACTAACAATGGAACCCGTGGGAAAATTATTTTGAATCTTCTCTCTCCCGCTCAATATTTTAAAGTTGGTTTTTCTTTTTAACATATACATATATTGTTAATTGCATGCTTCCTATAATATTATCTAAGTGATATATTATATTATCAAGCATTTGCAAATTTCAAACAATATACATGAATTCATGTTATATGAATGATATATTTCATTATGCACAGAGTGGCACTACCTATTCTATATGACATGATATCATGGCATGTTAACATCCAAAAAATAGCATATAGAAAAATAATTAAGTAACCCCAATTCATGGTTTTCCTAAAATAAAAAAAAATATTAACTCTAAACCTAATCTTCATTGGACTTCTTGTCAATATCTTCTTCCATTGGATTATCTTTGTTGATGGACTTGGCTAATATACGCTTTAAATTTATTATTTGTCTAAAAATAAACTTAATTTGTTAAACTTTATCCATGCATTTTAATTTATTAAGCCCAAATTTTATTGGACTTAAAACTAGGATTTACTAAGTCCAAAACCATTTCTAAACTTAAATGTAAAATAGTAAAATAATTTTGTCCAAACGAAAAAATTATCAAACATTAGGGACCTGAGTGATATTTATCACTCAAAACCTTAATTTCATATTATTTTCTCTACCACCATCATTAATAAACCAGCAGCTGCTGTTTGTCTTCTCCGATGTGTCCAACCGCTGTCACACTGGAAAAAAACTTCAATCAAGGTATGCTACGGGTTCATCGAAAGGAGCTGCTGCTATACTGAGAAGCGCGTGGCTTGCTGCAGACCTATGTTGTTGGCTCTATGAGCACTGTGCGTTCTTTCTTGGGATCTGTCCCTTTTTTTTTTTAAGTTCCTATAA
Organism: Murraya koenigii; assembly: GCA_025617385.1. Lineage (NCBI taxonomy): Eukaryota > Viridiplantae > Streptophyta > Magnoliopsida > Sapindales > Rutaceae > Murraya > Murraya koenigii. Next base: position 28,218,399 of record CM046811.1, read on the forward strand.
ATTTTTGTTACAGATTCCGAACGCCAATGGTTTACAAAAATTCTAAAACAAAAAATTAAAACCAAAAGGGAAACATGGTCATAATAGACCACCCATTTTGTTACAAATTCAAAAAAAAATATAGAAAAATTTCTAATCATGAATTGAGACAATCTAAGCATGCTTTATTCATATATTAACAAACAATATATATCTAAATAAATTGTGTCACTCTAATACATAATAAACAAGATAGATTTCTTACGAAATCCTTATATATTATTATGAGATGACTCTGATATCAATTGATGGGATAAAATCAGGTTTTCAATTTTTAATAAAACCTTTAAAACCGATATCATACAACATATAAGAATTAAGTAATCTAGAAATTTGTACCTTTATGTTCTGAGAAGATGAATCAATTGAAAGTTGTAAATTCGTCTCCAAACTATCTTCCAGGCTATGACTCAAGATCGATTAACACTCGGACATGTGTACGCTCTGCTTCACCGCCTCCCAATTGCAATCTGGCGTCTCTTAGATGTCTTCTATATTTTTCTCAAAAGCATTGGAATTCAAATCCCCTTCCCTTTTATAATATCTTATGAAAACCCTAGTATGTATTAGGATTCCTATTTTAATTTAAAATAGGATTCCTATTTTAATTTAAATATTTAAATTAAATCATCGCTCTCCACTTACGTTAAAATGGAGAGAATGTGTAACTCACCAAAGGACCACCTTGTAAAATATCACAAGTACTCTTTTACATTTGAATATAATATACTAGGCCTTAACAAATATTATAATTATGATTTTCACCTAATATGTCAGTTTTCTTGCTTTTGGGTTCAGTGATGGTGTTGTCAATTAAATGAGCTAACTCGAGGATCAATTGGGAACATACAATAGTGGCTACAATAATTAAATTTGTAATTAAACAAATATAATTATTTAATTCAAATTCTACTTCACTATAAGATTGGTATTGACCTCCATAATTGTATACTCGAATTATAATTCGCCCAAGCCACATTGATTTCTTTACTGCCCAATTCGTTGTACCACATCGTTAATTAAATTGATATCTTTACTGTCCAATCAATTTAATTACATCTTGTTCCTTGATACTTACTGGTTTTCTCTAATGATCATTTTCAACATACTTATTTATGTTGACACATTCTGGCCAGAGAATTCTATGATCAAGTATTGAAAACCCATCAAGAGATGTGTTGTACAAATTCTGTATTGTTAATCTATAAATTCAATACTTGTAATTGCTCCTCCCACCAAGATACTGGATAATCTTGACTACATGTGTATGTCATGCCCGTTGATAACTCAAATGAAATAATAACTACAATCATGAAATTATAACTAATTCAAGATAAAGATTATAGTAAATCAATGCCTATGAGATTTAATAAGTCTAACAATTATTACTAGGTTAATTAAATCTCATATGTGATCTAATTCAATGTAGTCATACTACATCAATAAATTCATACATGATTAAGAAAAATCACTCAATGAATTTATTACAGTCTATACCTAAATAAAGTGCCCAACTTTATTTATCAACTGTGAACTTAATTTATTTAATCATAAGATAACTTGTATTTATGTCTTCTACGAATCCAAATAGTGATCGCATAAATACATATAATATGATTAAATGGACTTTACTCAAAATATTAATGTAATAAAGGTACATGAATAAAATACCTCATTTATTTTATTAATTAGAAATATTTTTATTACAATAAATATATAAATATGCTTTAAAGAGCATACTTTTCCAACATATACACCCTGTCAAACCAGAAAGAAGAACTCGCTCAATTAGATACTCGCTTTTAATTACAGTACCACAGGGAGAGTTCTTTTCTGAATTCAAGAATATGGAAACTGCTTTTGTAGGTAATATAGGCATGTTCAGTTCGGTACCATTTTTAATTAATTTCTATATTGATATGTACATATACATGTGTCATAAATGAATAAGATATTTTTTCTAAATATATACACATGAAAATTTCAAGTATACATGAAATTTTCAGGTAAGAATGGATGGTGGGATGCCCCTGATACAAAGGAGAATATATTTATAATTCCATTAACTAATATTACTGATTATGGGATGGAGGATGATAATCTCGATTTTCTTGTAGTACCGTAGTACGGAAGAAATCCTAACTACACTAGCTAATTGTTTAAATTTGAAAAATTTTATGTTGAGTAATATTAATGCTTTCAAAGTTTTATATTTTAATACAAAGTGATAATGTGGCACCTCAAAATGCTACTTAATATCACTTTTGTATGTAAGATAGATACAAATTTATAAGTATAACATTACTATTTTAGGTCAGATTTAAATAAAGAAAAGACATGTAATATAATCAATCAATTGTGTGAGTGTCCATTTGTTTCAACTTAATAATAAGATCTCTTGAGATATGTAAAAGAGATTTTCTTTATTTGTATTAATGTAGTTTAGTTTTCTCAAAAATATAAAATAAAATTTTTGTGTGCCCAATTTGTTGATTTATTATTATTTTACTTTTTTTTTTGGCAAAACCTCGGAAAGAAATTTACTGGTGAAAAGAAAATTAAGTTTCTTCCGAATTGTTGCCTTTTCATCTCGTGATATTGAACCTTCACGTAACAAAAAATTCTAAATTATTTACAATATAACACGGAGGTTAGCACTCTGATTTATTCATCCATTTGGTCTCTAATTTTTGTATTAAGTTTTGATGATCATTTACTGTTGCAATTGTTTTTTTATATAGAAATAAAGCTTCATAGGGAGGAATGAACAAGAAGGATACCAATGTTTGATGTTAGTTTGATTTATCATGTACTCGGTGCTAACATTTCAATTCATAATTTTTAAGTATTGCTTTTAAACAATAAAGCAAAATGATCTAAATTTGGTTTTTTTCCTAATTTTTATTTTCGTAAGCTTATCAAGCAGATGCGATTGCTACATTGTGATATGACAATTATGATAAGAAAGCAAAATTATCTAAATTTGCTAATTTTTATTTTCGCAAGCTCATCAAACAATAAAGCGGATGTGATATTGATATGAAAATTGTTGCATCATTATACTCTCTTTTTTTTTTTTAAAAAAAAAGAATATTCTGAAAATTATTGTGCTTCATTTTGATAAAAACAAATGAGTAAGGAGAAAGAGATTGAGGAGTGAAAATATACATTAAATTCCTTTGATTATAATAATATTGTTTAACATTAATTTCACTGCATCCTCACCCTTGGTAACCCATTGATCTAAGGGCTAACAAATAGTTTAAAAACTACAATAATTTTAGGGAGCCGCCTATCTCCCCTATTCGTTTTACATGTTACATATCAGGTTAGTTTCATTTTAAGTTATACCATATAAAAATATTATTTACTCTTGGAAGTTGAATCCAACACCTATGAAAATAACAACAAGAATGATTTCAAAAATATTATCTGAAATCTGAATAGATTTAAATTTAACTGAAGCATGAATATGTTTGAATGCAGATGCTTAACGATATGTTAATTTTTATGTTTTTAATGTCTGAATTTTGTAAACAAAACGCATCTGGAAGCTAGTGATATTTATACCATTGTAAGCATTATATATACTTGTTATAACTTGTAAATCAAAATTTAGTAAAAGAACTATAGGTCACATGATTATTAATTGTTAAATAAACTGAAATATATGAAGCTGTTGTGTGGCAATAGATTTACCACCACTTTAATGTATCGTTTATGACTTAAATTTAATAAGCCAACAGTACAATGATTTGTTAATTAAACATGCTGCAATTTTTCACTATAAATAGCCATGAGACTACTTAAATTTCTTTTCTTATTAATTATTATTATGCGTATTTGACAAAATGGAAGTTTAAAGGTTGTTGGGATGGTTTCTGAATAATACAAATTTTATTAAAAAATTGAATGAATAAAAACTAAGGTTTTGAACTCCTTTTATAAAAACCTAAATACCGCAAATTTACCAAAATAGATAAATCTGAAATATAATTCTATGATAAAATTCTACTATACGAAATAAGAAAGAAAAAAAAATAGAAACCAAATTTAAGTTGTAAAAAAAAAGATAAAAATCCTAGAAGAATCAGGAAAAATAGGAAAAACTCTTAAAACCTAAAAACAACTAAGAAATAAAGGAAATTTCTGGGCCAAACATAGACCAAAACAACTTTGGCTATTTTTCATTTGTTCTTTTCGTTGCAAGCTTCAAAACAGTATATTATACGTCGAAAACGGACATCTGTAAGCAAAGTTATACCCTTCGGAAGATACCATGGTCGCGATACACAACACCTGCATCAAGATTTATCACAAAATAAAAATAACTCAGTCATTTGCCTTGTCAAACTCTATTTTAAATTAAAATTCATTTGGTAAAATTAAATGAATTAAATTCTCTCTCGATCTCAATCAAAATATTATTAAATTTAACAATTTTAATAAGAAATTTAAAAATTGTGAGGAATTCTTTTGATCTTATTACTACTACTACTACTACTACTACTATTATTATTAGTATCATTATTGTGTTTATTTTTTTTAAATCTAGTGTTTAATATAAAAAAATATAGAACGATAATTTTGTAGAGAAAGAGAGGGATTGATAGAGCTTTTCCAGAGTTAGAGGCCTTGATTAATCGTGCAACTATTATCAAGAATAACTGAAGAACACAAACTATATATTTTCTGAAATAAGAAGATTTCTTTGTTTTTGATTGTTGAACTGAATACATGAAGAGGTATTTAATTAGAGAGAGCTTGACACAAACTACAAAATATTAAATAAATAAAAATTTATGAACCACAGACATAACTCAACTAACAAACAATTATTGCACCATATATGGAAAGCTAATCTCCTCAACTTTGAACAAAACATATGAAGCTTCTGAATGTCAATAATAAATAACACAAGATTTTTCCATGATTTGGGCCTTAAATGGATTGGACTTTATGTTGGATCAAGCTTAGAATTCAACACTTTATTTTTATTTTTTACTTAAATACAAGTTAGAGTTTTTTTATTAAGACATAATGTATTAAAATTAGACTTAAGTTCTAAAACACAAACAAGTAAAAGTGTAAAACTCTTAAAAGAGTTGATAAAGAGTAAAATTTAAAATTCAAACACAAAACAAACAATCTATGACTAAATAATTTGATAAAATTTTAAGAACCAAAGGGTATTTACCTTCGGTTCATATTTGGATTTTGGAGAGTAAAATCTATCAATTGCTCATTTTAAAGAAACAAACAAAAACAATAAATAATATTGTTATGTTCTATTCTTTTAGGAATTAACAGAATACATGCTAAAGGAATATCGGGCAGGTCTCCTCGAGGCCCTTCCAGCTCGAATAAGAGACCCCGAAGACGACCTAGCTCGAGCGGAAGTCTAAGACGTCAAAGCGGTCAAGGTCGAGGCCCCGAGCTCTCGAATATTCTCGAGGTCATCGGTCAGGTCAAAGATGGTCAAGGTCGAGGAATTCGGAGCCACTCAAGCCCCGAGCACTCCTTTGCTCGCTCGAGGTCCTTCATCCGGTCGAGCTCGAGGTCATCCACCCTACTCAAAGCTAGTCAAGGTCGAGGCCGAGGCACTCCCGGGTCAAAGATGGTCAAGGTCGAGAACCGAGCACACCTTTTCTGCTCGCAGAGATTAGGTCCACGAGCACAACTGGACAGGACCCGGCCTGGGCAGTCCGGCCCGCTTTCTCAGAATCTTGGCACACCTTTTAATGCCTGGCCAGGGCCCCACGTGGTATGGTGGCGGTACTATTGCCGATGGCCGGCACATGCCTCCAAGGTGTCATCATTCCTAGCGCACATGCCCGACATGGTGATCTGGCCACGTGAATCGGGTTAAGGGGACAGCCGCGCATCCCCAGGGAATATTACACCAATCCCGGCTATCAGAGGGACCCAGATACCACTAACGTGGGAGTGGACAGCCTGGAAATAGAAAGAGCGGGAAAAATGGAGTATAAAAGGAAACGAAAGAGACGTTATAAGGGTTGGCATTGCTGAGTCACAAAGGGTTGAACAAACTGATTCTGAAAGGTTGTAAATTCTGATTTCTCTTATCTAAATTCTCCGAGAACACCATATTCATTAAAAAAGGGAGGGCGAAAAAATATCCCTTTCATCTTTCCGGTCTCCCTCACTAAGGAGATACCAAAAAGAACAACCCGATTACTGACTTGAGCGTCGGAGGGTTTCGCGGAATCGCCTGGCGACCCACGACCTCGGTTTCTATGAGTATAGGTCAGGGAGATAGCCGTTCCAGAAAAGACAGCGGAACAGGAAGAAGGAGACAGTCCTGCTCAAGCTCGAGCTAATCGCGAGCTGAGGATACTGTAGATAATCTCGAGCTGGTTGAAGGTTCGAGGCACTGTTCGAAGGTTCAGAGAGCTGTTTGAAGATACGTGGGAAAAACCTCATCAACATCTTTTGGCGCCGTCTGTGGGGATCGGCATAAAAAGCCTGATTTCCTAATACATTGAAGAGACACAACGCAACGATGAGGGGAAATAGCCGAAGAGGAGTAAGTCCGGAAGAATCAGTAACTTTGAGAGAAGTGGCCAATGAGGCCCAGAATAGGGAGATCCAAGAAAGAATGGATCGGATGGAAAAACAGATGGATACTCGACCTCCACTATTGCAAGAACTCGGGAGGGACGGAGAAAAGCATGTAATGATGTCCGGAGTCCGGTAGGGAATGCTCATGTTCGGGAAAATGTGGGAGATGAAGCCCAGACTGGGGCACCGAATGTTGCGAGTGAGGAAGAAACAAACATGGAGGAAAGGGGTCTCAGTCGGCATTTGCGGGATCATGACCTAACCTCTCGTGCGGAGGAGTTGGAGGGAGAGGTGCGTGAGGTTGGCACTGAGTTGTGGAAGATCTTGGGGAGCGGAAAGAGTCCAGGCTGGCGAATAATCTTGGACAACGAATCTCCACTCTCGCGGAGATCATGGGTGTCACGATCCACGTGACTTCAGCTTCCGGATCTGAAATTTTCGGGAAAAAGTGATCCATTAGTGCACATAGAGCGGTTCAGCGACATGGCGAGGTGCAAGGATTGTCGGCGACTCGGAGGTCTGGGCCTTCCACTCACCTGGAGGGAAGAGCGAGAGAATGGTACATGAGACTCCACGGGAAGCATCTTGAGCTTTGAGCAGGATGTGTAGGGAGTTCGCGAGGCAATTTCGAGTGCGGTGACCCCGAGGATGACATGATGGGTGTCGGGAGTAAGGCGAGAGGAGGAGAGTCCCTCGGGAGTTTATCAAAGATACCATAGATCGGTTCTAGATCTTGAGTGCGTTTAACCATCCCGAGCTACGAGAGGTTGAAGGATGGTATTCGGATGGGGAGACCATGGTATAACCTGCGGAGTCCTTGATCCGTTCGTGATTCGGATGCGTATGAGCGAGTAAAGCTGGTCATGGTAATTGAAGAAGAAAAAGCTGCCAAGGCGAGGAATGGGCGAGTCAATGGAGCGAGGAGGAAGGAGAAGGGGTCTGCCGAGGGACACAAGCTCAAAGGCATCGAGGATCGGGTTGCCTCATCTAACCACTACGGAGAGTTCCACCACGCGGATGGTCCCCAGCCACCTCGCAGGTCCCGGGCCGGGATCACGGAGAATGCAGGCGTCGTGATGGCCACACACCGTGACCAGCCACCGACCGGACACTGAGTGGGCCACAGCAGAGGTGATCGTTCATTGCCACCCCAGCAGAAGCTTCCAGGGGATGAGGCGATCTGAGTGGTGGAGCAGAGCCACTGCTATGGACGATATCGAGGTGAAGGTATCTCTTGAAGAGATACTTCAAGTGGGTCGAGGAGCGAGGGCTGCTGAGCCCTCGAACGCCGATGACCACGCAAGCTAGCAAGTGGGACAGGGGGCAGTTCTGCCGTTTCCATGGAGACCACGACCACTCACATCACGGTCTGCGTGATTTGAAAAACCGGTGGAGGATCCGGTAAGGAATCGGTACTGGATGAGTTTGTAGAAGGGGGCATCCGATGGTTGAACAACGACTGAGGAAGATGATCGGACTTACTGAAATGAACACGGAGCCACCATCCACGAGAGTAATTTCGGGAGGGCCAACGATGGCGGGAAGTTCAATAGGGCTCGGAAAAACTCTGCGAGATATGCTGCGGTGGCAGAAGTCCTGTTCATTGCTCCTGCTCGCAGAAGGCCAATGTTCGGTGGGTGCCAATCATGTGGACGGATGAAGGCGAGGAGCGGGTCTTGTACCCTCGCGAGGATGCTCACAGTGGTAAAAGCCAGTGTAGCAAACAAGGAAGTTGATCGCATCTTGGTTGACTCGGGGAGCTCGGTGGATATTCTCTTGAATCCACACTCGAGGATTTGGGAATAGCAGTCGCGAGCCTCGAGCGAGCGAGCACTTCCTTGAAAGGATTCGGGAGGAAAGCTAATACCTCCAGGAATCATCAAGTTGGCGGTAACCATGGGCTCGAAGCCTTTCGAGAAGAACATGATCTTTGGATTCGTGGTGGTAGATAAAGCCGGCCGTACCGAGCGATCTTAGGGAGGCCGTTTATGAGGATCGACCAATCGTGCTATCCACCCATTACTTAGCCCATAAGTGTCGAGTAAATGGAGTTATTGGGGTCATAAAAGGCGACGAAGGGTGGCGAGGTCTTGCTACTGTCGTAGCTGCCAAAGAAACTATCTGGATTACCTCATTGGACACGAGGGGAATTAAGGAATGGAAGGCAGAGCCGGCTGAGAAGTTGGAGGAGGTCGAGGTGAGGCGGGAGACCCAGGAAGAAAGTTCGAATCGGCTCGGGCACTTAGCGAGCCGTTGAAGGAAAGTTGGTGGAATGTTTGCGAGCACCGCGGATGTGTTCGCATGGACGCATGAGCATATGCCTAGGATCGACCCGAGTGGCGTGTCACGGTGGCAATCTGGAGAGATGCTTAAGCCGGTGAGGCGGAAGAGGAGATCGTCGACCGGAGAGATCTGAAGCCATCAGCTGCGAGGTTGAAAAGCTGCTGAAAGCTGGATTCATCTGGGAGGTATCCTACCCGAATGGATCTCGAATGTGAGCTAGTGAATAAGGCAAGTGGGAAATGGAGAATGTGTGTTGACTTCGCAGATGTGAACAAGCACCTTGAAAGATAGCTTTCCATTACTAGAAGATAGACCAGCTGGTGGATTCTACGGCGAGGCACGAGTTGCTTAGTTTCATGGATGCATTCTCGAGATATAACCAAATTCCATGCACCGATCAGACGAGGAGTGTCAGACCTTCATCACCGATCGAGGTCATCTTGCTACTGAGGTCATGCCTTTCGGCCTAAAGAATGCAGGGGCGACGTATCAGAGGCTAGTGAACAAAGTCTTCAAACCATTGATTGGTTTGACTATGGAGGTATATGTAGATGACATGATCACCAAGTTTAAAGGCGCGGAAGAGCATGTAAGGCATCTAGAAGAGACCTTCGCACTCTTAAGGAAGTACCGAATGAAGCTAAACCCAGAGAAATGTGCTTTTGGAGTGGGTTCGGGAAAATTCTTAGGCTTCATGGTGAGTCACAGGGGGATCGAGGCCAATCCAGGAGAAGATAAGAGCGGTGGTGGAAATGAGGGTCCCTCGTAGCCTCGAGGAGATACTAAAGTCGGCCGTGAGCTGGCATCCCTCAGCAGATTCGTATCCCGAGCCACGGATAAATGCCGAGTCTTCTTCCAGGAAATGAAGAAGGGCAGGAAGACAAAATGGACGCCCGAATGCGAGGCGGCATTCCAGTAGCTGAAAGAATATCTGTTGAAAGCTCAGTTCATGTCGACACCTCGAGCGGGAGAGGTCTTGTTTATACTTGGCCGTGTCCCGATGGGCAACGAGCTCGATCACAGTAAGAGAGGAGTCGGGGTACAGTGCACTGTTTATTACATGAGCGAGCTTTATTAGAGCGGAGACCGGTATCCACTGATGGAGAAGTGGGCATTGGCCACAGTCACAGCAACCCGGCGAGGCCTTATTTTCAGGCACATTCAGTGGTGGTTCTGACTGACCAGCCTCTCAGGCAAACTCTATACAAACCTGAGACTTCTGGAAGGTTGGTGAAATGGTTAGTGGAGTTAAGCGAGTTTGACCTTAATTACCAACCCCGAGCAGCAATAAAAGCACAGTCATTAGCTGACTTCGTGGTCGAGTGCACGTGAGGGATGAGGAGGCGGGAGGCGAGCCCACGCGGGTTCCAGGCCTCGACCAACACCGGATAGTCACAGTAGATGGATCCTGTGGAAGTCAGGGAGCAGGAGCAAGAGTTGTGCTCCTAAGTCTAGAAGGGACAGAGATGCAATACGCTGTGAGATTAGAGTTCGAAGTAACCAATAATCAAGCCGAGTACGAAGCTGTAATAGCAGGGCTAAAGCTCGCCTCGGTAGTAAAAGCAGAGGAGGTAAAGCTTGAGCAGACTCATGGTTGGTAGCGAATCACCTCGACGAGAGCTTTCGAGGCAAGGGGAGAAAATGGAGGCCTACCTCAGGAAGGTAAAGCGGTAATGGGAGTTTCAGAGTCGTCGAGGTGGAGCAAATCCAGGGGAAGAATTTTTGGTGATATGATAGCTCGCTTGGCGACTGCATCGGACCCTAAGTTCCCAAAGTCTATCCCTTTGGAAATGAAAACCTGCTCGAGCATCGAGCGGGAGGACGAGCGATGAGCCTATCGACGAGCAACACTCGGATGGAGCCGATCATCTCTTACCTCAAGTAAGGGATAGTGCCGGTAGATAAGAAGCGAGCACGGAAGTTGAGGTGCAAGGCGGCCGGTACACTCTCATCGATGGGGTCTTATATAGAGGGGTATACTCTCCCTTGCTGCGGTGCTTAGACTAAGAGGAGGCTGATTATGTCCTCAAGAGATACACGAGGGAATCTGTGGAAATCATTACGTGCGAGGTCCTTGGCCTCAAGGCCTTGAGGCAAGGATATTTTGGCCTCGCATGCATCGAGATGCTCGGGAGAAGACAAGAAGTCGTAAGAGTTGCGGAGCTTTGCCAGCTACTTAACTCGACCTCAGGAAAACCTTACGGTGATGAATTCGCCATGGCCATTTCCTCGATGGGGAATCGATTTGATTGGAGCCCTGCTTAGAAGGAAAGCATCCGCCACCCATGCCGTAGTCGCGATTGACTATTTCACCAAATGGGTCGAAGTGGGAGCCTTGAGCGACATCACGGAAGGTAAAACTACGACTTCATTTGGAAGAATGTGATTTGTAGGTATGGGATCCCTCATGCGTTAATTCTACAGATAATGGGAGGCGGTTTGATAATGGCAAGTTCGGAGACTTACGTCGGAATCCGGGGATAGAGTTAAAGTTTTGCTCTCTTTCACACTCATGAGCCAATGGGCAAGTAGAGCCGTGAATAAAACTATAAAGCGCCTATTGAAGACAAGACTGGGCGAGCAAAAGGAGCACGGGTGGACGAGCTGCACGGTGTCTTGTGGGCTTACAGAACCACACACAAGCGGCCCTTGGAGAGACCCCATTCTCCTTGGTGTTTGGGCACGAAGCGGTGGTTCCAGTGAGATAGGAATGGGGACACACCGGACGGAGCACTTGACGAGGAGCAAAACAACGAGCGGATGTGTGCGGTGCTGGACTTCTTGGAAGAGAAGAGAAAGGGTCGCTGCTAAGACCTCAGAATATCAACAAAGAGTGGCTCGTTGTTACAACCAAAATATACACATTCGCCGGTTCCAGGTGGGTGACTGGGTGTTGAGGAAAGTCAACTAGAGCACGAAGGACCCGAGGCAAGGTGTACTAGGACCAAATTGAGAAGGCCCTTATCGAGTCACTCAGCTAGCAGGACTAGGAGCATACCGGTTAGCTTATCCAGACGGACGAGAGGTCAAGAGGCCTTAGAACGCACAACTCCTAAGGAAATATTTCCAGTAAGTCTCTTTGTAATGTAAAGTGCTAATGTAAGATCTCTCCCCAAAATGAGATATGTAAAAGTACAAATGTATGTAAGAATAAAAAAGGCATTCATAATGTAAGTTCGAGATGAAGAGCAAAAATCAAGAAGAACTCCTTGGCCAAAAGTCCCAACGGGACTGTGCCACGCTTGGGTCAATTGCAGTCCCGAGTAGGAGTATCACGAGAAGAAGCTTGGGTCAATTGCAGGCCCGAGCAGAAGCAGCTCAAGAAGAACGCTACGGCCAGAAGTCCCAAAGCCTAAGTCTTAGACGGGACGGTGCCTAGCGTGGGTCAATGCGAGCTGGCGGAAGCACCTCAAGAAGAACGCTACCGCCAGAAGTCCCAAAGCCTAAGTCTTAGGCGGGATGGTGCCTAGCGAGGGTCAATTAAAAGGCCGAACGGAAGAAGCTCAAAAGAACGCTACGGCCAGAAGTCCCAAAGCCTAAGTCTTAGGCGGGACGGTGCCTAGCGTGGGTCAATGCGAGCTGGCGAAGCGGCTCAAGAAGAACGCTACGGCCAGAAGTCCCAAAGCCTAAGTCTTAGGCGGGACGGTGCCTAGCGTGGGTCAATGCGAGGCCGGCGAGCGGCTCAAGAAGAGCATAGCGGCCGGAAGTCCCAAAGCCTAAGTGTTAGGCGGGACGGTTGCCTAGCGTGGGTCAATTGCGAGCCGGCGAGCGGCTCAAGAAGAACGCTACGGCCAGAAGTCCCAAAGCCTAAGTCTTAGGCGGGACGGTGCCTAGCGAGGTCAATTAAAAGGCCCGAGCAGAAGCAGCTCGAGAAGAACGCTACGGCCAGAAGTCCCAAAGCCTAAGTATTAGGCGGGACGGTGCCTAGCAGGTCAATTAAAGGCCCGGCGAGCGACTCAAGAAGAACGCTACGGCCGAAGTCCCAAAGCCTAAGTCTTGGGCGAGGCAGTGCCTAGCGAGGTCAATTAAAAGGCCCAGCGGAAGAAGCTCGAGAAGAACGCTATGGCCGAAGTCCCAAAGCCTAAGTCTTAGGCGGGACGGTTGCCTAGCGAGGTCAATCAAAGGCCGAGGCGGAAGAAGCTCAAGAAGAATGCTACGGCCAGAAGTCCCAAAGCCTAAGTCTTAGGCGGGACGGTACCTAGCGAGGGTCAATTAAAAGGCCCGAGCAAAAGAAGATCAAGAAGATCTACTTGGCCAGAAGTCCCAAAGCCTAAGTCTTAGGCGGGATGGTGCCAAGCTCGGGTCAATTAAAAGGCCCGAGCAAAAGATCAAGAAGATCTCCTTGGCCAGAAGTCCCAAAGCCTAAGTCTTAAGCGAGACGGTGCCAAGCTTGGGTCAATTAAAAGGCCCGAGCAAGAGTAACATCAGAAAGAGCTTGGGTCAATTAAAAGGCCCGAGCAGAAGATCAAGAAGATCTCCTTGGCCAGAAGTCCCAAAGCCTAAGTCTTAGGCGGGACGGTGCCAGGCTTGGGTCAATTGCAGGCCCGAGCAAGAGTATCACGAGAAGAAGCTTGGGTCAATTGCATGCCCGAGCAGAAGCAGCTCGCGAGGAATGCTAAGGCCAAAAGTCCCTAAGCCTAAACTCTAGGCGGGACGATGCCTAGCAAGAGCCAAATGTGAGCTTGAGCAAGTTAAATGAACTTGCAAAATAAACATAAGTCTCTTAGCCCAAGTCAGAGCAAAACTCTACCATGCACAGGTTTAAGAGCATTACACTTGGGCATAAAGGAAAATAGAAAGTCCAACACTTAGAAAATTTTTATTTAACAAGCATATTCAAAGTCAATTCAACATAGAGGACAAGAGCATGCGCACACGAGCATTCAATAGAGCTGTTCAACATGTATCTTTTTATTTCATTTGAAATGATTACATATGTAAAAAAAAAAAAAAAAGTCCAAGTCATTTAGCTACAGCAGGAGGAAGAGTAGCACCAGTAGGAGGGACGTCATCAGCAGCAGCAGGAGGATGGCCAGCATCCGCAGGAGGAGCATCAGTAGGAGGAGCATTGGAAGGAGAAGGAGCGAGCTCTCTGACAGCACCTTGGGGCTCGGATGGAGTAGCTTTAGGATTACGCATGTATTCAGCTATATACCCTTCAACCTTGGACATGTCGGCTTCGGGGTATGCCTTGCCAAAAGCATACATGAGGCAGTCATAACTGGAATTTGCCCCATCATTGTACTCCGTGGCGAGCTGGACCTTCAGAGCATCAATTTGCCCTTGAAGACGAGCAGCTTCCCCCTCAATGAGCTGCTCGTAGTAAGAATTTTGAGTGTCCAGATCCTTCCGAGCATGCTTCAATTCATCCTTGGTGTCGATCGACTCCCTACGAAGCTCGGAGGCCTTGGAGTCGACCACTGATGTCTTCTCTGCAAAATTTAAATTGTCGTCTAGAAGCTTTTGATTCTCCTCCTTCAGCTCATTCACAACCTGCTCCAAGCTCTGAACCTTTGCTCGAAGTTCTTCCTGGGAACTTTGAGCTATTCTAATAAGCACTGGTTGCGGATGCCAAAGCTCGGGAGGAGGCAGCTGAAGACACTGAGCAACCCACCGAGTGCGGGACTCTATCTCATCCAAGAACCTGCTGGTCAATTCCTCGTGGTAGGCCCTCGGGTAAGGCTCGGAGCAGTTGGGTGACTCTGCTCCCGCACATTGCTGGTCCGAGGATGAGCTACGACAGCGGTCCTTTGTCTCCTGCGTGGAGGACTTTCCTCTGCTCGCTCGGTCTGTCGAGCAGAAGAGGTAGCTCGAGTGGACGGATGCGGAGCACTCGATTCTGCTCGTGGCCTCTTTGAGGTGCTTCGCACGCCGGCCGTCCCACACGTCGATGCAACATTTCACGCATCCTGTTGCTCATCTCTTCACTTGATACTAAATTGGACTCCAAAAGCTCAGGGTGTCAGCGACTCCTACACGAGCTCGCGTTTGAAAGAACAGTCTGCACACGTGCTCGAGTCGACCCCCAATCGAATAAGAAGCACCCGAGGAGATTGCAAAAACAACCAAAGCAAAACAATGAGAACAGACGCGAGCAGGAAAACTAAAAGTAAAATCCACAAGGCAGATAAATGACCTGGAATGCAAAAGTGCCGTGGGACTGGAGGGACCCCTCGCTACTGAAGTCAGCGTGCCCCACTCTCCCAACGAAGAAGAATTTGCTCTTCCGGTTGCCACGGAGGTCGGGAGATCGGTGATGGGCTTTTACCCTTGAGTTGGAGGTAAGGTAATACCAACCAGCATCCTTGGACTGCACTTGATCGGTAAAGGTGTCCGATTTCCCATACCGATGGCTCACCCAAATCACAGCGTTTCCATAAAACAAAGAGTCCGGAAAGGTCCCTCCACCCATTCGAGTTCAATTGCCCAGGGCGGACGGAACCAGACAAAACCCGAGCAAAGTAAAGGTTGGAGGCGGCCTAACCCCGTTTGAAGCACTCCAGTAGAAGGTTGTATATCCTTGGGGAGCAGTGAGGATTTCACCCTGCCCTGACAACCTTAAAACTACACTATCGGGTATATTGTAAGTCCGCCTAAGTCTATCTAAGTCCGAGGGGTGGTTTCACACCTCAGGAGGTCAATGGGGTATTCCACGCGTTCGGACCTTTGGTGGCCCTTGCCTCTTCTGCGGCTGGGTCTCGACCACGGGTAACTCTCTCTGGACTAGAATCCCTCACGGGGATTATGCTAAGGGTTGTGCCTCACTGAGGAGGACAGATCCTCCGGCGACATCCTACGGGCTTGTTGGGGATTTGACATTTTCTAAGGATATAAATTAACGGAGTTCAGTGAGGAAGAAAGCAGTGGTGGCGGGAAATGGAAGAATGGCTCATGCACGAACACGAAAGGAAGTGTGGTTGGTCGGAAATCACCTTAGCGGGAAGAAGAAGACCGATGAGCGGCGGAGGCAGTTAATTATGAGTTTGAACGAAAAGTAAGCAAATAGAGGAACAGTGAAGAAGTTGGGGATTTTTAAAGAGGAGGACGCGTCCCTTCAAATAGCGACGTGCGTTTCGAGGACGCGACCTTTCGAGTAACGTCCCTTGAATTTTAAATGCACGGTGGGATCGACCCACGTGTCCCGTCTTAAATGTGAAGTGACTGAGGTGGCAGGCAGTTGGGAAACATGGGGAAGAGTAAAAGGCCGCGAATACGGCCCATCATCAATGAGTTTCCAGTCTTATCTCATTTTACTCAAAAGACTAGAAACTGGGGGACTGGTGTTTGGGTAATATCAGGCGAGTCTCCTCGAGGCCCTTCCAGCTCGAATAAGAGACCCCGAAGACAGCCTAGCTCGAGCAGAAGTCTAAGGCGTCAAAGTAGTCAAGGTCGAGCCCCGAGCTCTCGAATATTCTCGAGGTCATTAGGTCAGGTCAAAGATGGCCAAGGTCGAGGAATTTGGAGCCGCTCAAGTTCCGAGCACTCCTTTGCCTGCTCGAGGTCCTTCATCTGGTCGAAGCTCGAGGTCGTCAACCCCACTCAAAGCTGGTCAAGGTCAGAAACCGAGCACTCCCCAGGTCAAAGATGGTCAAGGTCGAGAATCGAGCACAGCACTACCTTTCGCCGCGAGATTAGGTCCACGAGCACAAGCCGGACGGGACCGAGGCCCGGCAGTCAGACCCCTTCTCGGAATCACAGCACACCTTTAATGCCTGGCCAGGGCCCCAAGGTGTTATCATTCCTAGCGCACATGCCCGACATGGTGATCTGGCCACGTGAATCGGGTTAAGGGGACAGCCGCGCATCCCTAGGGAATATTACACCAATCTCGGCTATCAGAGGGACCTAGATACCACTAACGTGGGAGTGGACAGCCTGGAAATGGAAAGAGCGGGAAAAATGGAGTATAAAAGGAAACGAAAAATACGTTACAAGGGTTGGCATTTCTGAGTCACAAAGGGTTGAACAAACTGATTCTGAAAGGTTGTAAATTCTGATTTCTCTTTTCTAAATTCTCTGAGAACACCATATTCATTAAAAAAGGGAGGGCGAAAAAATATCTCTTTCATCTTTTCGGTCTCCCTCACTAAGGGAGATACCAAAAAGAACAACCCGATTCATCGACTTGAGCGTCGGAGGGTTTTCGCGGAACACGCCTGGTGACCCCGACCACGGTTTCGTTAAGTACGGTCCGGAGATAGCCGTTCCGAAAAGACAGTGAGCAGGAAGAAGGACACAGTCCTGCTCGAGCTCGAGCTAGAGCTAATCACGAGCTGAGGATACTGTAGATAATCTCGAGCTGGTTGAAGGTTCGAGGCACTGTTCGAAGGTTCGAGAGCTGTTTGAAGATACGCTGGAAAAACCGTATCAACACCATCTAACTTTTCTCATCACCTAAGAAGATCAAAATAATTGGCCTGCCTAACATTCCAAAATAATACGCACTACTAGAAATATAATTTCACTGATACTAAGCTTTTGACACTAAACAAAAAGTATCGATGATTTGCACGTGTTTAGCATATGAGTGTCAACGAATGGTTGAAAATACAACTTAGAAAATTCCGATGGGTGTTTATAAAATAGGATTGAGAAAGTATTGTCTTTGTTTATTAGTTTTGATTATAGGGATTGATGGATTAAGTTTAAAGTGTTAAAAATCATGTATTTGTTTTTTTTTTTTTTGTAATATAGTGGCACACAGCTACACATGTTGCATAATTTAATATTTTTTTGCATGAAAGATTCTTAATTTCATCAATATTTTATCCTTATGGAAATAAATTTATAATTATTTTATGATAAGTTGACATTAATAACAATTGTTTATCACTAGTAATGCTTCATGTGTGTTTCTATGTTCTAGTATTTTATAAATAAATAATTTTTTAAATAAGGTAATTGTGTGTTCATCTGCTATTTTGCAAGACGTTATTAAAGTAATTATATTATTATTATTTTTAATTTTGTGTGGTTTACTAAGTAAGGTTTTATAGTGAGAAAAGTATTAATACTATTATTAATTAAATGTAGTTAGGAGGTTTTATTTGTCCGATTCAATTCATCGCTGAAGTTAAAATGTTTGCTAAGAGGGATGACAATATGTTCGATTGGTTCAGTACTGAACACATTATCATTTCAATCTAGAATCGTGTGGCTTGTTGACAATTTTATTTCAATTATAATGGGTTCTTTGCAAAATTTTTGTTTTGGCTATTATTACTTTATTTGTGAAAGCTACACACATGGTCGCTTTCATAATTTTATTTATATTGAGAATGCCAACATTCCTTTGCTTATTTTCTTATATGTTTACATTTAGATAAGTTTGGTTTGTGGGTATGTCACCGGAAATAAAACCTACACAATCATAGGTCATAATACAATATACTAGATTTCTTCTACTCCTTTGTTAGTTCTATAATTAAAAGGATTTTTCTATTAATACGAATTTGTTGTGTTGACATGAAATTATTATTTTATATTATTAATTGTATTGCTACAAGTAAAGCATTTGAAACTTCAAGTAACATGTATAGTTATATTAATAGGCATTGTTCTTGAAATGGATAAATCTTGGATATAGTTTGCTAGTCTATTGTCCCCATAATATGAAAATGGAGTTGAAGAGTTCTTGAAATTTGCTATGGTTAATTCTAAAAATCGTAGGTTACTTAGATTTCCTTGTACTAACTGCATGCAGCATGGAGTTTTATGCTCCTCAACATATAAGTGATCATTTGTACACAAACGGTTTTTGACATCATATGTATTTCGGGATAGGCATGGAGAGGTTAAGCAAAAAACAGCCTCTGTAAGTTGCCATACTTATTCTTGCATTCATCAATTTAGATTCCATGAATAGAGTAATATTAAGGGCATGATCCATAATATTTATGAATAATGTGACAATAATCCTAAGAGTTTTAGGTATATACTTGAGGATGCTGGAACGCCCTTGTATGTAGGTTCAAAATATTCTAAGTTGTTGGGATTAATGAATTTGTATAATGTGAAAAGAAAGTATGGCTTGTTAATCAATGATTTGCAACTTTATTAGAAGTTTTTTTTGACATGTTTCTAAAAAATAACACCATTCCGAAGTCAATGTATGAGGCAATAAAAATAATAAGAGTGTTGGGATTAGATTATGAAAAAATCCATGCTTATAAGAATGATTGTATTATCTATCGAAAAGAGTATGCAAATTTGAACACGTGCCTACAATGGTGTTGTGGTACTTTCCTCTTATTCCTAGGTTTAAACGTATGTTTCAATCACTCCAAGCTGCCGAAAACTTATCCTGGCATGCTGATCACCAAATTAAGGATGGCAAAATTTGCCAGCCAGGAGACTCCCCAGCATGGCATTTAGTTGATGAGTAAGTGGCTTGACTTTGGCCAAGAACCTAGAAATCTACAATTAGCTCTCAAAATTGAAGGGGTTATGATGCGGGATGTTGCGTATTGACAGGCGGTACATTCCGGATGACATAACTTTGGCTAGAAGTTTCCATTTTCGACGTATAATATACCGTTTCGAAGCTTTCGAGGAGACGAACAAAACCACCACCAAATCCATTTTGGTCCATGCTCAACCCATAAACTCCTTTTCTTTCCTAGTCATTCTTAGGTTTTAAGATTTTTTTTTCTATTTTTCCTGATTCTTCTAGGATTTTTATCTTTTTTTCTACAAATTAGATTTGGTTTCTGTTTTCTTTGCCTTTATTATTTTGGATGAGAGAATTTTATTATAAGATTATATTTTAGATTTGCCTATTTTGGTAAATTTACGATATTTAGGGTTGTTAGAAAAGGAGCTCAAAACCCTAGTTTTATTCATTTAGTTTTCTTTTCAATAAAATTCGTATTATTCAGAAACCTTTGGTTTATATCTTAATAAACATTAAGCTTCCATTTCATCAGGTTAATCTACAAAGTACACTTGGCACTACTTATAGCTGTTGGCCAGTCATGTTAGTCATTTACAATCTTTCGTCACGGATGTGCATGGGAAGAAAATTCATCATCCTGTCTTTGTTGATATCTGGGCCTAAACAACCTGGAAATGATCTAGATGTCTACCTAGTACCCTTGATTGCTGATTTGAAACCCTTTGAAATGTCGGTATAGAAATATATAATGCTTTTAGAAAGGAAATATTTAATCTCCAATCTATATTATTGTGGACTATTAGTGACTTTCCAGCATATGGGAACCTCTCCGAGTGTACTGTTAAGGGCCATTATGCTTGTCCAATTTGTGGCCCAGACAAGCGGTCAATATAAGTACACATAGTAAAAAATGTGCATATTTAGGACACCGTTGATTTTACTAAGTAACCACTTATTTATGTTACTTAAAAAGGTTTTTAGTAATAAGACAAGTAAGGAAGAACCTCTTAAAACTTTGATTGGTAAAGACATTTTGAAATTAGTGGATAGTATTGACTTGTGGGAAGCACAAAGGCAACAAACGAAAGCTTGATGATTGTAATGATGATAGTAATAAACTATTCAAAAGAAAATCAATTTTTTATGATTTGGAATACTGGCAACATTTGTTAGTTTGCATTTTTTAGAAGTGATGTACATTGAGAAAAATTTATGTGAGAGTATTTATAGCATACTACTTCATCAACTTAGACAGACAAAGGATGGGGTAAAGGCTAGAAAGGACCTTATAGAAATGAAAATTAAAGAAAAATTAGTTCCTTCTGAAAATGATAAAAATATCATACCTGATGCACCTTTCACCATGAGCAAAGAAGAGAAAACGAAGTTTTGTCAAACTTTATTTGAAACTAAAGTTCCAGAAGGTTATTCTTCAAACTTTAGGAATCTTGTTTCTATTAATGATTTTCAACTTCAAGATTTTACGTCTCACGACTTTCACACTTTGATGCAACAACTGTTACCCTTAACAATCTGTGATTGTTTGCCTAAAAATGTTTGAAAACTGTTATTAGGATGTGCTTTCACTTTAATTCATTATGTAGTAAGATGCTAGACACATAATTTCTTGAAAAATTGGAAAAAGATCATTTCGTCACTGTATGCTTGTTTAAGCAGTATTTCTTACTTGCCTTTTTTGACATAATGGTCCATTCGACGATACTTCTTGCTGGCCAAGCTCGATTATGTAGACCAGTTCACTTATATTGGATGTATCCATTTGAGAGAAATATGAAAATCGTAAAGGGTTATGTTCGTAACCATTGTTTGCCCGAAGGTTACATTACAGATGCTATATTACAGAGGAAGCAATTCAATTTTGTGTTGAATACCTCTCGAACCATGATTTCATTAGACTACCACTGATTGTAAAGTTGATTATACAATTAAAAAGCCTTTATGAGGTGGAAATGTTAAAACGATTGATGCTGCATTACTATAGTAAGTACATCTTTGCATTATGAAAAGCTCCTTTGAGTTGCAATCATATATAAGGTAAGTCATAAATTTTCATTAGAAAAATTGATGAAAGTTTTTCTGAACCTCAACTAATAGTAGCTAATTTTTCAATGTTCAGTTGGTAGGGAGCATAAGCTTTTCTAGCAATTAAAATTCCCAAAGCAATCTAAATGAGCCTATTTATTTAGAAACCGAGCATGCTCATAGCTTTTCTGATTGGTTGCAAGTTAAGGTTAGGTTTTGACCATGTCATCCTTTATAACAGTGTTATGTTTTTCAATAGTAACTTATAATTTTTTCTCAAACTATAGGTAGCACACATGGTAGCAAATAGTTTAGATGTTGATGAAATTGTTAGGAGCTTGGCAAACCGACCTAGTTGCGCTGTGATTGCATATTCAGGGTACCTTATAAATGGTTTTAATTTTACAATGAGGGATCGAGATAGCAATTGTGTTACGTAAAGCAATTGGGGTTAATATCTCAGTAATAACCCTACAAGTCTCAAGTTCAAAGGATAAAAATCTTGTCATTGGTATGATGGAGTATTATGAGGTTCTTGTTGAAATTTAGGAGCTACAATATCTCATGGCTAAGAAAGTTATTTTTAGGTGTGATTGGGTTAATAGTACATGGGTTAAGGTTGATGATTTAGGTTTCACTGTCTTAATCAAGTTAGTCAAAAGTTCGTTTGTTTCATTCTAGCTTCGCATGCAAAGTGTCTTATGTGAAAGGCCAAAAAGATCCAACAAAATCAATTTTTGTTCAATGGGTCAAAGAGTTAATAAATCAATAGGTCTTGATGGGAGTATTGACATGGTGATACATTAAACTTTATATAAAGAATATCCATCCCCTGAAATTGATATAGATAAAGATGATGTTCCAATTGATGATGATTTAGTAAGGGAATGACAACTATAGTAAGTTATTATTTCTAGGATGGGCAAAAACCTCAGGCTGGCCTGACCGCATATTAAATCTTTAGACATAGGCTCAAAAATCTAAGGCTCGCTACGAACGGGCCCGAATAAGGGCTTTTATAAAAAGCCCGGGCCTAAGCCCGGACTTTAATTTATAAATTAAAAAATATAAATAAATAAATATATATATATATATATGTATGTATTTAATTTTAAAAATTAAGTCCAATTAAATTATATTAAATTAGATTGAATTATATATAATATTATCTTTTATTTGGTGTAATATTGAATAGGATTACATTAAATTTAATTTAATAAATTAAAAATAATTCTTTAAATAGTTCAATTATTTTTAAATTATACTACTAATTGTTGAATTTAATAAATAATATGAAATAATATTATGATGAATCAATCGATAAATTTTTATGTTTAATATTATTTAATGGTTTATACAAATTATTGAATAAAAATTTATTATTCGATTAGCTTATTTTCGATATTAGCATTTGTGAGTTATTTTATTGTATTGTTAGTATTAGGTAATCGTGTATAATTTAAGTTTTTTTAGTTTATAGTATTATTAAAAATTTATTTAAAAAAATTAATAAAAGCCCAAGCCCGGCCCAGGCCCGTTCGAGCCCGCTCAGGCCAAGCCCGCTCAATATGAACAGGCTTTTTCAGGGTTGGGCTTATTTTTAGATACATGGGCTTGGGCCTGGGCTTACAAAAGCCCGGCCCAAGCCCATAAATTGCCAACCCTAATTATTTCCCAGTGTCTTTATTATTTTGGTTTTCTTATGCTGATTCTAGACTCTTTATTTGGAGAAATATGAATTTGATGCAAGTTATGTGAAGTTCTCATATGTTTTTATTTTTAAGTTTTGTTTTACCAATTTCAGTCTTTGTTTTTGCTTTGATATGAAGTGAATGCAATGTCTCATGCCGTCACATGCTTTGGTTTTGTTAACTATCGCAAGCCTTAGCTCAAATACAACTAGTTAGGGAATTTTTAATCTCATTTAAGATCTTACAATAAAAAAATATCAAAGAAATAATAAATAGAAAATATAGATGAAGAATAAAACTAATCATACAATACAAAAATTTACTTGGAAAGCTCCTATACTTGGAGAAAATCAATGACCGCCAAGGACGACTGGAAGAAAAATCAATTATATAAAAATTATTACAATCATTCTACTATTTTCCTCATACTGAAAACCCTAATAACCCCTAATCTCTCAATAGACACTTTTTCTCTCGCATTGGAAATTGATTGCTTGTGGAGAACTTATTATTGAGTTATGCAAAAAGTGAACTTAACCTGTCTATACATACTGATTATGTAGGAGAAGTATTCATTTCGTTATACTAGTTATATTCCTTCTTGAATAAGTTAAGTCTCATAGGAAAAATTACTTATGCCTTAAATATGAATCTTTTTAAATAAGAAAACCCTAGGAAATCCTTACAAAGATATTGGTAGTAATATATATAAAAAAAAAAAAAAGTTCTAGTTCTGCCACTATGATTTGCTATGGCTTCGCTATGATTGAAGCTGATATGACTCAAATGTGTTTTACTCCCAGATATGAGAGGATCTTGTTATAATATAGTTTAGTAAATCTAAGGTTGATCCACAAAGAAAATATTTAATTAGTTTATTTTAATTTATATATATATAATTTAAATATATGCAACTTAATTTAATTGAAACTATGAAATAAAATTAGTTAGGGCTATAGATCCACTCTTAGTAGTAAATATAATTTAATAAAATTTTTTTATCATATTTCTTTATTGCCTAAAAGATTAATTGTATAAATTATCATTATTTTTCCACTAATTTTATTATGCACTAAGTATTTAGTGTATCAAAATTTAACTTATCTGCAATAAGTCAAAATACGATTTTACCATACTTTATATTAAGATATTAAGAATTTATTGTGTTAAACTTCCTTGTTTGTCTCAATAAATCAAAATTTTAAAATATAAATATGTATAAAATTAGATAGAAAATAATTTAATTTATATAATTAAAAATATAATTTGATTAAATAATATTTTTCTACTAAGAGTTTCACCTTACCCCAAATTTTATTAATTAGCTAAGCATAAATAAAATAAAAATTATTAATATTAAATTATATAAATTAAAGAAATAAAAGCAACTAAAATTAGAAATAAAACTAAATTTATTAAATATTATAAAGAGAGATGAGAAGAATAATTTGGAGAAAAGAAGTGAAGAATGGTGTGTAAAGATATGTTCTCCTCCCCCTCCCTTTCTCTATTTATACTAATTCATGATTAATCCACACCACACACTTAATTAAAGCCTAATTATTTCATGGCCTCACATTTGTCTCATTAATCAAACATAAATGACCCACTAACTAAATATAAACCTAACCCAATCCACTAAAGCACACTTAATTATTCCATTAACAATTACTACATTTAACATAGGAAAAACTTATAATTTCACTATTACCACACTTAACATAATAAAAAAATTATAATTTTACAACAAAAGTCACGTATCCTCTTTGACAATGACCTAACTTCTCGGACCTTCGAAATCTAAATTTGACATCCTTTTATCTCTTTCTAGCCTCGACTTGGGAGAAATTATTATTTTTACCTAATAAACAGACAAAAATACATAATATCAAATATTTAAAATTATAATTAGAGATTCATAGTATATTAAATAATTACGAATGTAAATCATAATATAAGAATAAAATAACATTTTTAACTCTTAGTAACATACAATTTTTAACACTAATCACATCCCTAACTAACTTATTGCTAGTCCCTAGTAATAAAAGTGATATATTAAATTAAGATTTACAAAATTCACAAACAAGTAAATAGTTTTTCTTATATCCTCTAAACTACCAAATAAATTAATTGTCCTAAATATCTTTATTTAGTTTTTTGTCATTCACTCATTATCCAGGATATCATTAAACTTTCTTTTGTGTTCAAGAAATTAACACAACATTATAGGGCTTCAACCAAAGAAAACAACATTTTCTCTAAAAATTCATCAGAGATACTATCCTTAGGCAATAGATTATTTACATTAGGTATGGCATCTAGAATGATTTTAGCCAGTCCAACATCCCTAATTTTGCTCGCATAATTTTTGTCTAACAAGATATATTCCTTTTTCTCATATCCTATTTTCTTCTGTAAGTCCAATGCTCTGGTTAACTTCTATTATATTATTTTCTTGTGCTTTATCTTTTTTTTTTTTTATGAACCTCGATATGCAGAGGGATTTTATTAAATAAAAAGGGTAACTGATATAGCTATTTAGGGGACACATAATGCACCTTACCCTTAAGATAAGCCATAGCACCAAGAACAACATAGATGAAAACTCTAGGAAAAAATAAATAAAAAAAAAGCATATAAAAAAAAACATACTTTGGAAAGCTATTAGCATCTTGAGTCAAGAATTGTTGAATCATCAGGGGATGATCATTCTACTGAAAACTTTCATCATGATTAAGATCTAGATTAGCAAGACAATCTCCATCATTATTTGTTCTCCTAAAAGTTGTGTAGGGATGGCAATAGGGAGGAAGTGGACCAGCATCCCCATACCCATTTCCGATATTTTGCATACATCCCCAACCCCTACTCATCCCCATCAGAAATGCTTAACTGTGACCTTCCTAAATAATAACAGGAAGCTCCAAGTGTTCCTGTTCTCCTAATAAACTCCCGAATATATTTTTAGTTTTCAAATTTAATTTAATTATATTAAAATAAAAATTTTAAATAAAAGTAAAGTTTGACAATATATCTTACATTAACATTAATCCATTATAAAAGTCACAATATAAAATACAAATTATCAACGTAATTGTCCTCGTCAATCTTCACAATAATATAAAAAAAATTACTTTCATATTAATAATAAAATAAATAAAGTTGATGTAGATACTAAAATTAATCTTTTTAACTAAGTCCGAAAGTTTCATGATATATTTGTATAAATATTTTGGTATTTTTTATTTGCACTAATATTTAATATTTTGTAATTTAAATTTTATTATTTATTAATTAATAATTCTTAAAAATAGAATTAAATTTAAAAATTAAAATGGGAAATGGGAACTGGAGAAGGGATAGGCATTCTAACTCATCCCCGTCCCTTCTCCGAAAAAGTAATTAGGTAAAAAATTGACTCTGTCCCCTCCCCGAATAAGAAATTTGGTATAAAATCGTCCTCATACGCTCCCTAAATGGACAAAATCCCTAAGGTTCTCTGTCCCTATGTGGATTTCTGCCATCTCTAAAGGTGTGTGAGCAATGGAAATCCATGACAAGAAGCTTCGTCTTACAGTTCACCTATCTATTCCTAAGACTCCAAAGGGATTTCAAAGAACCTTTTAAAAGAAATTAATAACAAGCAATGAATCACATTCTAACCAAACTTTTGTGCCTTTATTGATCATAAGAAAATGAAAAACCAAACAATCTACCATTAACTCTACATAATAAGCCAAATTGTGACCCAAAATCATGCCAAAAACTCCCAAATACTATCCCAAATAATTGAAAAAAAAAATAGTACCGCAAGTTGAAGGCCCTAGATTACGTACCTTCAGATAGACCATCTGAATTAACTTTAATTCAACCTTAAAGAGCGGGCTGCCAAAATAAAATTAAATTCTTAGGGGCTTTCCCGAGATTTAAAGGAATGCTCATACTATTAAAAGTGACCTTGTCCGAGCTAAAAGCAACAAAACCTGGACTCAGGTAGCAAAGTGGTGCAAATGAGAGAAAATATCAACCTGGATTTTACAAACTGAAGGCATTTCATCTTCAAACCGAATCCGATATCTACATCTCCAAATCAAATAAATGCTTTGAAAAATAACCGCCAACCACACATTGAAAAGTTATGAGCTAAATGGCTTTGTCAACTACCCAATTCTACCCAATTCCAAAAGTCATTGATAGTAGAGCAATGGCATATTGAAGTTCGAAACAAATTGGCCAAACAATTCCAAATTGAAGAAGCAAAATGCCATGTGATGAAAATGGTTATTTGTGAAAAATAATGAGTATAGAATTCCTTACAGAAAATGTCCCAACTAATGTTAGCATGCCCATGATATCGATGTTCCACAGTCAGCCAACAGTGATGAGCTCTATCCTCAAGTAGAAAAGTGGCAAATGTTAATTTATCCTTCGCTGAACACTTCATCACCTCAAAAATACGCTCTAGCTTGACAAGTCACAACTCGGCCTCAGGTGGCTCTCCAGTACCATTAAAGCTTCTCCCTCCTAAACTTTTCACGCGCTCTATAGTGTTAGAGCTACCAGCCTGTGAATGAGCTTGATTATGTATAGCTGTAGTCATAATCTTAGCTAGCCGATCAAATGACTGCTCAATGTTTGGGGCATTTCCAGGTGCTTGTTGTGCAGCCCCATGTGTTGAAGATTCCACTTATCTCTCTTTTAAAGGTTCACCGCCTCACGTGTATAACATTAGGAATCAACCCAATCTACTAGTCACAGTAAGCTACGGCCATGGCCACATTTACTACCACGATGAATCCTGATAGTGCCTACAAAATATGAATTTCTCCTTATAAAAATTATAAACTTATTCTTCTAAAACAAGTAAAGTCTACAGAATCTAAAAACATGCTCTGATACCAATGGAAAAATAATGAGTATAGAACTCCTTACAAAAAATATCCCAAGTAATGTCAGCGTGCCCATGATAACGATGTTCCACAGTCTGCCACCGGTGATAATCTCTAGCTTCAAGTAGAAAAGTGGTAAATGTTAATTTATCCTCCACTGAGTACCTCATCACCTCAAAAATACTCTCTAATTTGACAAGCCACGACTTAGCCTCAGGTGGCTAAAAATTTGGACCATTTTTCAATTTGTGCATGTCATCCTTGCGCAGGGCCATGCTAATCTTCTCCGTATCGTTCCAATTTTAATGTTGGTGATAGAGTGTTACTTCGCTTTGGGAAGTGCGGAAGCTCCGTCCATGTTACATTGGGCCATATGAAATCGTAGAGTGTATGGGTCCATTGGCTTAACGATTAGCTCTACCACCTGAGTTATCCAGAATCCATAATGTGTTTCATGTTTCAATGCTCTGAAAGTACATGTATGATCTGAGTCATGTTTTATCGAAGCAACCGATTCAGTTGAAGGAGGATTTGACTTACGAAGAGGAGCCAGTAGAGATACTACAGGGAAAACACCAAGTGTTGCGTTTGAAAACCATCCCTTTGGTAAAAGTGTTGTAGAAGAATCACTCAAAGGAACAGACAACCTAGGAACTTGAGGACTTGATGTGAGCTCAATACCCCCATTTATTTATACCTGGTGTATAAATTTCGAGGACAAAATTTTTATAAGTGGGGAAGATTATAACATATACATTTTTTTAATTATGTATGCTATTATTTAAAATAGAATATATTGGTATTTAGTGTGTATAAGGAAATGGAAATAGGGGGAAAACAGAAGAGAAGCATCGAGGGAGGGAGAGAGAGAGAGAGCTGACTCGACTGACCCGACCGTAACTCTCTTTTCTGGCCACCTCACCAGCCGAGCAAGGTATCAAATTGAAGCTTGTGAACCGGTCGTCAATCTTCACAAGTTCGTCGTCTTGAAACCGCTCGAACGCAATGCCATGAGCTCAATACTCTGCGGGTTTGTCATGTGCGAGCGTCTTTGATTCCATCCCTCTTTGGCAGCACCACCAGTTGGAAAAAGTTTCCTACCTCACCATCTTCCTTTCCTGACCAGCCGCCGCCACTGAGGAAGCCGATTTGCTGCTGATCGACCACCCGAAGATCCGCGGTTGAGAAAGCTCAATACAACGCCACAGCCACCTGTCAAAGCTCACCACCACCACCTTTGGACTCAGGGCAGTCAGCAGGAGCTCGTCCAACCATCCCGACCCCCGTTGGTTGTCGTTCACTTTCGTTGACCCATGAAGGGCATTTTAGTAATTTCATAATTCAGCACAATTTCGTAATTTTTGAATATTTGAGGTGCTTAATTAATTTCAGAAATTTAATAGTTTGTTCATTTACAAATTTGAGGGTTGTCGACAAATATAATTTTAGATTTTATTAGTAAATTACGAATACAGGGTTAATACGGTAAGCTAAAAGACTTGAGAGTTGATATGTCTGGACGAAGGGACAGCCTAGCCCGAGCAACCTTTCGGACAAAGCTGGTCAAGGTCGAGGGGAATTCGAGAATACGGTGGTGAGACTTGAGATTGATATACGGATGAAGGACTGCAGAGCGACCTCGGGACAAGCTGGTCAGGTCGAGGAATTCGAGATGCTCGAGCCAAGGCACTCCATCCGACTCGAGTGTCCCAGTAGGCTGGTCAAGGTCGGAGATTCGAGATGCTCAGAGGCACTCCGTCCAGCTGAGGTCGTCCCCGGTCAGGCGGTCAGGTCGAGGCTAGGCACTCCTTCGCATGCTCGAGGTCGTCCTCAGTCGAGATCCACGAGCACGGTGGGCGAGACCAGGCCAGGGCAGCAGGCCGTTTTCTCAAAATCATGGCACACGCTTTTAATGTCAGTTGGGATCCCACATGGTGTGGTGGTGATCTCTATTCTGGGTGGTAGGCACGTGCCTCAGGTGTCATCATTCCTAGCGCACTTGCAGGCATTGTGATCAGCCACGTGGATCGGGTTAAGGAGGCAGTAGCTCATCCACAGGAATATTCATGCCAAGCACGGTGTCGGAGGGACCCGAGATACCACTAAGCGTGGGAGTGGACGACTGGAAAGGAAAAGAGCGGGAAAAATGGAGTATAAAAGGAAGCGAAGGGAGCGTTACAAGGGTTGGAACTTACGATTCGAGAAAGGATCCGTAACTTGATACTGAGTTCTTTCTTTTCTAATTTCTTTCACCGATTTTCTCCGAAAAACACCATACTTATCCAAAGAGGCGAAATAATACCCCTTTCATCTTTCAGGCCTCCCTCACTAAGGAAGATACCAAAAGACAAACCTGATTCTTGACTTAAGCGTCGGAGGGTTTTCTCGGGATTCGCCTGGCGACCCACGACCGGTTTTACGTGAGTGCGGTCAGGAAGATCTCAGTGAGGCAATCACCGCTCGAGATCTAGCTTGTCGCGAGCGGAAGGATCGAGATCTTGTTTGTATCCGTGAGCGGAAGGTTTAGAGGATCCTGCTCGGCGCTTGGAGACCTTGTTTGAAGGTTCGAAGCACCTTGTTGAGGCACGCGGAAAAAGCTGCATCAACATCTTTTGGCGCAGTCTGTAGGGATCGGCACAAAAGCCTGATTTCTAATACATTGAAGACACACGACACAGCGATGAGGGAAGCAGTGAAGAGGAGTAAGTCGAGAAGAATCGGTAACTTTGAGAGAGGTGGCCATGAGGCCCGAGCAGAGAGATCCGAGGAAAGAATAGATCGGATGGAAAAGCAGATAGATACTCGACCTCCACATTACAAGAATTCGAGGAGGCGAGAGAAAACATGTAATGATGTCACGGAGTCGGTAGGGGAATGCTCATGTTCGGGAAAATGCGGGAGATGAAGCCCAAGACCTCGGGCACTAGAATGTTGCGATGAGAGAAGAAACAAACATGGAGGAAAGGGGTCTCGTCAACATTTGCGGGATATAGCCCTGACCTCTCGTGCGGAGGAGTTGGAGGGAGAGATCTGCGAGTTGGCACAAGTTGTGGAAGATCTTGGGGGCAAGAAAGAGTCAGGTGGCGAATAATCTTTGGACAACGAATCTCCACTCTCGTCGGAGATCATGGGTGTCACGATCCACGTGACTTTCGTTTCCGGATCTGAAATATTCGGGAAAGAGTGATCCGTTAGTACATATAGAGCGGTTCAGCGACATGGCGAGTGCAAGGTGCATCGGTGACAGAGGTCAGGGCCTTCCAGCTCACTCTTGAGGGAAGGGCGAGAGAATGGTGCATGAGACTCCACGGGAAGCATTTTGAGTTTTGAGCAGGATGTGCGGGAGTTCGCGAGACAATTCAGGCAGCGGTGACCACGAGGATGACATGATGGAGCTGTCGAAGTGAGGCGAGAAAGAAGGAGAGTCCCTCGGGAGTTTATCAAAGATACCGTAGATCGGTCCTAGATCTTGGTGCGTTCAACCATCCCGAGCTCCAAGAGGATGAAAGGATGGTATTCGGATGGGAGACCATGGTATAACTGCGGAGTCCTTGATCCGTTCGTATTCGAGACGTCGTCTGAACAAGTAAAGGCTGGATATGGTAATCGAAGAAGAAAAAGCGCTAAGGCGAGAAGTGAGCAAGTTGGTGGAAGCGAAGGAAGGAGAAAGGGAGCCTGCAGGGACACAGGGCTCAAGGCGTGAGGCCAGGGCTGCCTGCATGACCCATATCGGAGAGTTCCCCACCGCGGATGGTCCCCAACCACCTCGCGGGTATCTGCATTGCCGTGAGAAGTCCTGTTCACTGCTCCTGCGGCCAAGAAGGCCAAGGTTCGGCAGGTGCCAATCATGTGGACAGATGAAGATGAGGAGGGGGTGTTGTACCCCCACGAAGATGCCCTGGTGGTAAAAGCCAATGTAGCGAATAAGGAAGTTGACCGAATACTGGTTGACTCGGGGAGCTCGGTAGATATTCTTTTCAAATCCACACTCGAGGTTTTAGGAATAGCGGTGCGAGCCTCGAGCATCTGAGCACTTCCTTGAAGGGGTTCGGGAGGAAAGCTAATACCTACAGGAATCATCAAGTTGGCGATAACCATGGGCTCGAAGCCTTCGAGAAGAACATGATCTTTGGATTTCGTGGTGGTAGATGAAACCGGCCCATACCGAGCGATTCTAGGGAGGCCGTTTATGAGGATCGACCAATGCGTGGTGTCCACCCATTACTTAGCCCTAAAGTATCGAGTAAATGGGGCTATAGGGGTCGTGAAAGGCGACCGAAGGGTGGCGAGGGCTGCTACGCTATAGCTGCCAAGAAACTATCATGATTACCTCGCTAGACACGAGGGGAATCGAGAGCGGAGGCAAGAGCCGGTGAGAAGTTGGAGGAGCTCGAGGTGAGAGCGAGATGACCCAGGAAGAAAGTCAGGATCGGCTCGGGCCTTAGTGAGCCGTTGAAGGAAAAGTTGGTGGAATGTCTGCGAGCACCGCGAGATGTGTT
This sequence comes from Murraya koenigii, assembly GCA_025617385.1. Lineage (NCBI taxonomy): Eukaryota > Viridiplantae > Streptophyta > Magnoliopsida > Sapindales > Rutaceae > Murraya > Murraya koenigii. The sequence continues at coordinate 28,250,821 of CM046811.1, forward strand.
CGCATGGACGCTGCGATGATATGCCGGGATCGACCCGGAGTGGCGTGTCACGGTGGCGATGCTGGAGAGATGCTTAAGCCGATGAAAGCGAAGAGGAGGTGCGTGAACTATGAGAGATCTGAAGCCATCAGCTGCGAGGTTGAAAAGCTGCTTGAGCGGGATTCATCTGGGAGGTATCCTACCGAATGGATCTCGAATGTGGTCTTGGTGAAGAAAGCAAATGGGAAATGGAGAATGTGTGTTGACTTCACGAGATGTGAACAAGGCACTGCTCGAAAGATAGCTTTCCACTCTAGAAGATAGACCAGCTGGTGGATTCTACTGACGGAGCACAGGTTGCTTAGCTTCATGGATGCATTCTCGGGATATAACAAATTCCATGCACCAATCAGACGAAGAGTGTCTGACTTTCTTCACCGATCGAGTATGTCTTGCTACTGAGGTCATGCCTTTCGGCCTAAAGAATGCGAGGCGGCGTGTCGGAGGCTAGTGAACAAGGTTTTCAAGCCATTGATCGGTTCGGACTATGGAGGTATATGTAGATGACATGATCACCAAGTCTAGAGACGCGGAGGAGCATGTAAAGCATCTGAGGAGACCTTCGCACTCCTGAGAAGTACTGAGATGAAGTTAAACCCAGAAAAATGTGCTTTTGGAGTGAGTTCGGGAAAATTCTTAGGCTTCAGTGGTAAGTCACGGGGGATCGAGGCCAATCAGGAGAAGATCGGAGGCGGTGATAGAAATGAGGTCCCTCGTAGCCTCGAGGAGATCTGAGTCGGCCGTAAGCTGGCGTCCCTCAGCGGGTTCGTATCTCGAGCCACGGATAAATCTGGAGTCTTCTTCCGAGGAAATGAAGAAGGGCGGGAAGGCGAAATGGACCCCGAATGCGATGAGGTGTTCCAGTGGTGAAAGAGTATTTGTTGAAAGCTCAGATTCTTGTCAACACCTCGGCGGGAGAGTCTTGTTTCATACTTGGTCGTATCCGATGGGCAACGAGCTGAGTTACGGTAAGGGAGGAATCGAGTGCGATGCCACTGTTTATTACAGCGAGGCGTTGCTTGAAGCGAAACCGGTATCCAACCATGGAGAAGTGGGCACTAGCCACAGTCGCGGCGACGGCGAGGCCTTATTTTCAAGCACATTCGGTGGTGGTGCTGACTAACCGACCTCTCGGGCAAACTCTACACAAACACGAGACCTCACGGAAGGTTGGTTAAATGGTCGATGGAGTTAAGCGAGTTTGACGCTCAATTACCAACCCGAGCGACCATAAAAGCACGGTCTTTAGCCGACTTCTTGGTCGAGTGCAGGCGAGGGTAAAGAGACGGAGAGCGAACCCTCATCAAGCTCCCGGGCCTCAACTAATGCATGGATAGTCACAGTAGATGGATCCTGTGGAAGTCAGGGAGGCGGGAGGCGAGGGTGGTGCTCAAAAGTCCGGAGGGGCGGAGATGCAATATCTGTGAGATTAGAGTTCGAAGTCACCAACAATCAGGCCGAGTATGAGGCTGTAATAAGCGGGGTTGAGGCTCGCCTCGAGTAGTAAGCAGAGGAAATAAAGCTTGAGCGGACTCACGGTTGGTAACTAATCACCTCGGCGAGAGCTTTCGAGCAAGGGGAGAAGATGGACGCCTACCTTGGAAGGTAAGGCGGTAATGAAGAATTTCGAGTTGTCGAGGTGGAACATATCCGAGGGAAGAATTTTCGAGCGGATATGATAGCTCGCAAGGCGACCACCTCGGACCCCAAGTTTCCAAAATCTATCCCTCGGAAATGAAAACACGCTCGAGTATCGGCGGGGAGGACGAGTGATGAGCCTATCAGCGAGCAACACTCGGATGGAGCCGATTACTTCCTACCTCGAGGAAGGGACGGTCTTGGTGATAAGAAGCAGGCAAGGAAATTAAGGTACAAAGCAGCCAGGTACACTCTCATCGATGGGGTCTTATACAGACGCGGGTACACTCTCCCCTTGCTGCGGTGTTTAGACCAAGAGGAGGCTGATTACGTCCTCAGAGAGATACACGAGGGAGTCTGTGGAAATCATTCTGGCGCGAGGTCCTTGGCTTTTAAGGACTTGAGGCAGGGGTATTTTTGGCCTCGCATGCACCGAGATGCTCAGGAGAAGACGAGAAGCTGCAAGAGTTGTCAGAGCTTTGCTAACCACCTGACTCAGCCTCCGGAGAACCTTACGGTGATGAATTCGCCATGGCCGTTTGCTCAATGGGGGATAGATTTGATTGGGCCACTGCCGAAGGGGAAAGCATCCGCCACCCATGCCATAGTCGCGATTGATTATTTCACCAAATGGGTCGAAGTGGGAGCCTTGAGCAGCATCACAGAAGGTAAAACCACTGATTTCATTTGGAAGAATGTGATTTGCAGGTATGGGATTCCTCATGCATTAGTCACCGATAATGGGAGACAGTTTGATAATGGCAAGTTCAGAGACTTCTGTCAGAATCTGGGGATAGAGCTGAAGTTTTGCTCTCCTTCACACCCACAGGCCAATGGGCAAGTAGAGGCCGCGAATAAAACTATAAAACGCCTCTTGAAGACAAGACTGGGCGAGCAAAAAGGGGCCTGGGTGGACGAGCTGCCTGGTGTCTTGTGGGCCTCTGAGACCACACACAAAACGGCCACTTGGAGAGACCCCAGTTCTCCTTAGCATTTGGGCACGAGGCGGTGGTTCCACTGAAATAGGAATGGGGACACACCGGACAGAACACTTCAACGAGGAGCAAAACAACGAGCAGATGTGTGCGGGCTCGGACTTCTTGGAAGAAAGAAGAGAAATGATAGCTGCCAAGATCTCAGAATATCAAGAGAGAGTGGCTCGTTATTACAACCAAAAGGTACACATTCGCTGGTTCAGGTGGGTGATTGGGTGTTGAGGAAAGTCAACCGAGCACGAAGGACCCAAGGCAAGGTGTACTAGGACCAAGCCGGGAAGGTCCCTGTCGAGTCACTCAACTAGCAGGGACCGGGAGCATCTGGGCTCTCTCATCCGGATGGACGAGAGGTCAAGAGGCCGTGGAACGCACAACTCACGAGGAAGTATTTTCGGTGGGTCTTCATGTATTGTAAACGCTAATGTAATATCTCTCCCAAGATGGGATATGTAAAAGTACAAATCTATGTAAGAATAAGAATAACATTCATAATGTAAGTTCAAAATGAAGACCGAAGCAAGAAGAACTCCTCGGCCAGAAGTCCCAAAGCCTAAGTCATTAGGCGTGACGGTGCTAAGCTCAGGTCAATTCAAGACCGGAGCGGGAGTATCATCGAAGACCTCGGTCAATTAAAAGGCTCGAGCGAGAAAAGAACTCCTCGGCCGAAGTCCCAAAGCCTAAGTCATTAGGCGGGACGGTGCCAAGCTCGGGTCAATTGAAGAAAAGAGCAGGAGTATCATCAGAAGACCTCGGGTCAATTAAAAGGCTCGAGCAGAAGAAGAGCTCCTTGGCCGGAAGTCCCAAAGCCTAAGTCATTAGGCGGGACGGTGCCAAGCTCGGGTCAATTGAAGACCAGAGCAGGAGTGTTATCAGAAGACCTCGGGTCAATTAAAAGGCTCGAGCAGAAGAAGAACTCCTCGGCCGAAGTCCCAAAGCCTAAGTCATTAGGCGAGATCTGGCTAAGCTCGGGTCAATCGAAGACCGCAGCAGGAGTATCATCGAAGACCTCGGTCAATTAAAAGGCTCGAGCGTAAGAAGAGCTCTTGGCCGGAAGTCCCAAAGCCTAAGTCATTAGGCGGATCGCGCAAGCCTCGGTCAATCAAGACCGCAGCAGTGAGTATCATCAAGACATCGGGTCAATTAAACGGCCAGCGCAAGAAGAGCTCCTGGCCGGAAGTCCCAAAGCCTAAGTCATTAGGCGGATCTGGCCAAGCTCCGGGTCAATCAAGACCGCAGCGTGAGTGTTATCGAAGACCTCGGGTCAATTAAAAGGCTCGAGCAGAAGAAGAACTCCTCGGCCAGAAGTCCCAAAGCCTAAGTCATTAGGCGGGACGGTGCCAAGCTCGAGTCAATCAAGACCAGCAGTGGAGTATCATCGAAGACCTCGGGTCAATTAAAAGGCTCGAGCGAAGAAGAGCCTCGGCCTGAAGTCCCAAAGCCTAAGTCATTAGGCGGACTGTGCCAAGCTCCGGTCAATCAAGAAAAGAGCAGGAGTATCATCGAAAACCCCGGGTCAATTAAAAGGCTCGAGCGGTAAGAAGAGCTCCTGGCTGAAGTCCCAAAGCCTAAGTCATTAGGCGTGATCGGTGCCAAGCCTCGTGTCAATCAAGACCAGAGCAGGAGTGTTATCGAAGACCCTGGTCAATTAAAAGGCTCGAGCGTAAGAAGAACTCCTCGGCCGAAGTCCCAAAGCCTAAGTCATTGGCGAGACTGGCATAAGCTTCGGGTCAATCGAAGACCGCGAGCGGGAGTATCATCGAAGACCTCGGGTCAATTAAAAGGCTCGAGCAGTAAGAAGAGCTCCTGGCCGGAAGTCCCAAAGCCTAAGTCATTAGGCGTGATCGCGCCAAGCCTCGGGTCAATCAAGACCGGAGCGGAGTATCATCGAAGACATCGGGTCAATTAAACGGCCAAGCAGGAAGAGCTCCTGGCCTGAAGTCCCAAAGCCTAAGTCATTAGGCGTGACGGTGCCAAGCTCCGGTCAATCAAGACCGGAGCAGGAGTGTTATCGAAGACCCTGGTCAATTAAAAGGCTCGAGCGTAAGAAGAACTCCTCGACCGAAGTCCCAAAGCCTAAGTCATTAGGCGGATTCGTGCCAAGCTCCGGGTCAATCAAGACCGCAGCAGAGTATCATCGAAGACCCTCGGTCAATTAAAAGGCTCGAGCAGAAGAAGAGCTCCTCGGCCAGAAGTCCCAAAGCCTAAGTCATTAGGCGTGACTGTGCCAAGCTCCAGTCAATCAAGACTAGAGCAGGAGTATTATCGAAGACCCCTGGTCAATTAAAAGGCTCGAGCGTAAGAAGAGCTCCTCGGCCTAAGTCCCAAAGCCTAAGTCATTAGCGGGATGGTGCCATGCTCGGGTCAATCAAGACCAGCAGCGTGAGTGTTATCGAAGACGCCTGGTCAATTAAAAGGCTCGAGCAGATGTTTCGAAGAACTCTCGGCCGAAGTCCCGGAGGATGTGCCAAGCTTCGGTCAATCAAGACCGGAGCGAGAGTGTTATCGAAGACGCCGGTCAATTAAAAGGCTCGACCGAAGTCCCAAATCCTAATTCTTAAAGCGGACTCGTGCCTAGTGAGAGTCAATTAAAAGGCCCGAGCAAAAGCAACTCACAGATAACGCCGTGCCGAAGTCCCAAAGCCTAACTCTTAAGGCGGACGATGCCTAGCGAGGGTCAATTAAAGGCCCGAGCCGGAGTTCAATAGAACCCCTTGTCCAAAATTCCCTAGCCTAAGCTCTAGTGAGGGACGTTGTTCTAGCAAGAGCCAAATGCAGTGCTCGAGCAAGTCAAATGAGCTCGTGAAAATAGACATAAGGCTTTTTAGCCTAAGTCGAGCAAAACTCTACCATGTATGGTTAAGCTAAAGATTACACTTAGGCATAAATGAAAATAGTAAGTCCAACACTTAGAAAATTTTTACTTGCAAGCATATTCAAAGTCAATTTATAAGTGCAAGAGTATGTGCACACGAGCATTCAATAGAGTTGTTCAAACATGTATCTTTTATTTCATTTGAAATGATTACATATGTAAAAAAAAAAAAAAAAAAAAAAAAAAGAAAGAGTCCAAGTCATTTAAGCAAGCAAGTAGGGGAAGAGCAAAGATCAACGCAGAGGGCTGCCTTCGTGAGTCTGCAGTGGATGGCCAACATCCGCAGGAGGAGCAAGCAAGAGGGACGCCAAGAGGAACTTCAGCAGGAGGGGCATCGAGAAGAGGGAGCCTGCCTCCGACAACACCTCGGGGCTCTGATGAAATAGCTTCGTGGTTGCTCATGTATTCTGGCCACATACCCTTCAACCTCGACATGCTCACTGGTATGCCTTGCCAAAAGCATACATAAGGCATCGTAGCTAGAGTCCGCCCAATGTTGTACCTCAAGAATGAGCCTGACCTTCAGAGTGTCAATTTGCTCTGAAGACGCAGTGCACTCGCCTCCACGAGCTGCTCAGAAGCAAGACTTCGAGTGTCCAGATCCTTCCGAGCATGCTCTCACTGCTCTGGTCTCGCCAACTCCTCTCAAGCCCGGAGACCTTGAGCTCGCCATCACTGCCTTCTCTCGCAAGATTTATATTCTCGCCCGACAGCCTCGATTTTCCTCCTTCAACTGCTCGCACCGCCCAAGCTCGAACCTTTGTCAAGTTCTTCCTGAACTTAGAGTTATCTCATTAAGCCCGGTCGCAGATGCCAAAGCTCTGGAGGAGAGTCACCGAAGATAATCGAATCAAGACTTGAGGAGTGCAGGACTCTATCTCATCCAGAACCCGCTGGTCGCCTCTTCATTGAAAGCCCTTCGGTAAGGCTCTGAACGATCAGCCGACGTTGTTCCTCGCGACTTGGCCACTGAGGACGAGCTGGGTCACGGTCCTTTGTCTCTCGCGAGGAGGACCTTCCTCTACCCTCCCGCTGGTCGAGCAGGACGTAAGCTCGAGCAGTGCGGGGCGGAGCACTCGACCGCCCGAGGTCTTTTGAGGTGCTCGCACCTTCTCCTTCCCCACGCCGATGCAACATTTCACGCATCCCGCCGCTCATTTCTCCACTTGGTACTAAATCGACTCCAAAAGCTCCGAGGTGTCACAGCCCCCGCACGAGCTCGCGTTGAAAGAGCAACAGCACACGTGCTCGAGTCGACCCCAATCGAATAAGAAGCACCCCAGAGACCGCAAAAACAACCAAAGCAAGACAATGAAAACAAACGCGAGCAAGAAAGCTAAAAGTAAAATCCACAAGGCGTATAAACTGACCTGAGTGCAAAAGTGTCATGGACTCGAGGGACCCTCGCCACGGAAGTGCAGGCCGCCTCCACTCTCCCCAAATTTGCTCTTCCAGCTTGCCACCGTAGGCCTGGAGATCGCTGATGGGCTTCTACACTTCAGCCGAGGTAAGTGTAATACCAACCAAAGATCCTTCGGCTACACTTCACCGGTAGAGGTGTCTCGATTTCCCTACCGAGGGCTCGCCCAGTCACAACTGCTTCCACAAAACGAAGAGTCCTGAAAGGACCCTCCACCCATTCGGGTTCAATCGCCTGCGGGCCGACTTGAGCCTGCATGTAACCCTACCAAAATAAGGTCGGAGAGGCACCTAACCCCCATTCAAGCACCTCAGTAAGGTCAGATATCCTCGGGGACTACCAGATTTCACCGCCCTCAAGAACCTTATAACTACACCATCGTGTATGCTGTAAGTCCTCCTAAGTCTATCTAAGTCGAGGGGTGGTTTCACACCTCGGAGGTCAACGGGTATTCCATATTCGCACCTTCGACTGGCCCTCGTCCTTCGTCGCTACCGGGTCTCACGCCACCTGCAACTCACTCGACTAGAATCCCTCACTCGGGATTATGCTAAGGGGTCAGGCCTCACTGAGGAGGAAGAGTCCTCCAGAACATCCTACTGGGTTCAAGGATTTGACATTTTCCTAAGTGGTACGAACTAACGGGGAGCAGGAGAAGAAACAGAGTAGTAAGGTGAAACTAAGAATGGTTTGTACTCGAACAACGAAGGGAAGTGTGGTTGGCACAAAATCACCTTGACAGTAAGAAGAAGAAGAAGCATGGAGAGCGGATCAATCGTGAGTTTGAACGAAAAGCAAGCATAGAGGGAACAAGAAGAAGTCGGGATTTTAAAGAGGTGAACGCTGTCCCTTCCACTCGCACGGCATATGCTTGAGGGACACGACCTTTAGGTCACGTCCTTCGAATTTCAAATGCACGGCTAGGATCAACCCACCGTCCCGCCTTAAAGGTGAATCGACCGAGGTGGGAGACAATTGGAAAGCGTGGGAAGAGTAAAAGGCCGCGACTCGCCCATCATTATCGAGTTTCAGCCTTGTCTCGCTCACCGAAAGACTAGAAACTAGGGACCGGTGTTTGGGTAATATCGACAGCCCCTCAAGCCCATCCAACCGAGTAAGACAACCCGAGACAGCTTAGCCCGAGCAACCTTCGGGTCAAAGCCGGTCAAGGTCGAGGAAATTCGCAGATGCTCGAGCCCCGAGCACTCCATCACCAACTCGAGGTCGCCCCTCAGTCAAAGCCGGTCAAGGTCGAGGAAATTCGGAGATGCTCGAGCCCCGAGCACTCCATCACCAGCCGAGGTCGTCCCTCGTGTCAAAGCCGGTCAAGGTCGAGAGCTAGGCACTCTTCGCATGCTCGAGGTCGCCCTCGTGTCAAAATCCAGGAGCACACCGGGCAAGACCGACCTGTGGCAACCCGACCCGCTTTCTCGTAATCCCGCACACCTTTTAATGTCTCGACCGGATCCCACATGGCGTGGTGGTGATATCGCTGTCGGTGGTCGCACATGCCTCCAAGGTGTCATCATTCCTGGCTCACTTGCCCGACATGGTGATCCGCCACGTGAATCCAAGTTAGGGGACAACCGCCATCCCTGTGGAATATTCCGCCAAACCCTACCGCCGAGGGACTCAGATACCACTAGCGTGGAGTGGACAACCTGAAAGGAAAAGAGCGGGAAAATGGAGTATAAAAGGAAACGAAGGGAACGCTATAAGTGGTTGGAACTTCGATTCAGTAAAGGATCCGTAACTCGACACGTGTTCTTCCTTTTCTAATTTCTTTCACCTGATTTTCTCTCGAAAACACCATACTTATCCAAAAAGGGGGCGAATAATACCCTTTCATCTTTCCGGCCTCCTCACTAAGTGGAGATACCAAAAGACAAACCCGACATCGACTTAAGCTGCTTGAGGGTTTTCGCCAGACACGCCCGACGACCCTCGACCCGGTTCTCGTGAGTACAGTGTCCGAAGATCTCCGCTCAAGAAGACAACCGAACAGGACTGAACGAGGCAATCCCCGCTCGAGATCTAGCTTGCTCGGGAGCGTATGGATCGAGGTATCGCTTGTATCCGATAGCGTAAGGTTTGGAGGATCCCGCTCGAGCGCTGGAGGCACTGCTTGAGGTTCAAGCACTCGCTGAGGCACGCGGAAAAACTGCATCAACACTATCTTCACAAACTCGTTGCTTTAGCTTCCGTGATAATCAACTTTATTATTAAAATTTGTGGACTTCATAGTTTCGCTACAAACTTTCCTTCTCAATTCTCGATTACAAACCCCAAGCCGCTTCTTTTTATCTATCTTCACTACTACATCCACGTTAACCTTAAACCAACCTCGCATATGGAGGTCTCCAAGAGTTTTGGACAGCAAGACTTTGCTTTGTGGTTATCTTGCAATCAAGCATTTGAATTCTTCTATAGGATTGCACAATTTCTTCCGCTTCAAAGAATCGATAATCGAGAATCTTCCTCTTTGTTTTAAAAATGAAAAGATTCATTCAAGGCTAAATGCTCCAAAGACAATGCAACTATCAACTTCATTTCAACCTTTGTTCTTATTTCCATTCATAGCTTGTAATAAGCTAAAACATCTATGTTTTTGCAGAGCCTAATATCCTCTTCAAAATATGTCACCCTTCGTGTTTTTTTAAAGCCTTACACTCAAAATTGTATGGCGTATGAATTCATATGTATTTTTACACCTCTAAGTGGAATTACATGCCTTTCTTCTTCTATAGATTCTCCGCTAATCTGCTGCCCACCACATGAAGATCTTGACTTTTTAGAATTTGAAGATACTATTGATGCTGCTTTCCGCTCGCCTCAAGTAGTGTCGTTGCCTTCCGGTCACTGGTTGCTCGAGCGAACTTCCGATCAATTCCTACATTTTTTCGCGAGCTTCTCTTACTCGAGCCTTCTCTTGGCTATGCCTGGCTCTGTCTCGCCTTAGGTTAGGCTTAGAGACTTATGGCCTTTTGGCGTTTCTTTGTTTTATAAGTCTTAATTCGCTCGTATTGGATTAATTTTGGAGCGTTTTCTTGCTTTCATTAATGTACAAGATTTTACACACTTTTATCTTGAGGAAAACCGAATATCAACGCTTGTAATATAAGGGAACTTCATCGGAAATACTTCATCGGATGTCAGTGCATTCCATGGCCTTTTAACTTCTCTCCCATCCGGATAGGATAGCCTATATGCCCTGTGACCGGCCATCTGTGAGATCCTGTAGGACCTTCTCAATTTGGGCCCAACACCCTTGCCTGGATCTTTAGTGTTCGGTTCACCCTTCTAAGTACCAAGTCTTTCACCTTAAATCGGCGGATATGCACGCTCCGGCTAGTAGTAGCGAGCCACCCTCATCGATATCCCGACACCTTCATTGCCGACATTTCCCTTTTTCCTCCAAGCAGTCCAAACTTGCACACATCTCGCTCGTTGTTCCGCCTCCTCATCAAGTGTTCCATCCGATGTGTGCTTATCCCAATCTCAAATGGGATCACCGCTCGTGCTCCAAATGTCAAGGAAAACGACGCCTTCCCCAGTAATCGGCCTTGTGTGGTTCTCAGTAAGCCCACAAGACACCGTGCAGCTCGTCCATCCATACTCCTTTCTCGCTCTCCCGACCGATTTTTAATAGACGCTTTATAGTTTTGTTCGCGGCCTCCACTTGCCTGCTTGATTGTGGATGTGACTGCGAGCGTAACTTCAACTCTATTCCTATATTTTGCGTAAGTCTCCGAACTTGTTGTTGTCGATTTGTCTCCCATTATCCGTGACCAGCAGCTGGGAGATTCCATACCTGCAAATCACATTTCTCCAAATAAATTCAATGGTTTTTCTTTCTGTAATGCTGCTTAAAGCTTCCACTTCAATCCATTTAGTAAAATAATCGATTGCCACCATAGCATGTGTTGCGGATGCTCTTCCTTTGGTAGTGGTCCATCGATCAATCTCCCATTGAGCAAAGGGCCAAGGTGAGTTCATCACAGTAAGGTTCTCTAGAGGTTGAGCAATGAAGTTGGCGAAGCTTTGACAACTCTTGCAGCTTATGGTTTTTTCTTGTGCGTCCTGATGAATTCTGGGCCAAAAGTACCCTTACCTCAAAACCTTAAAAGCTAGAGACCTTGCACCGGAGTGGTTTACACAAATCCCCTCATGTATTTCCCTGAGGACATAATCAGCCTCTTCCTCGTCCAAACAACAGTAACAAGTGAGGTGTATCCCCGTCTGCATACAACACCACTTATTACCGAATAATCACCTCTCTTATCATAGTGCCACAACACTTGATCCGGTTTTGGTTTTCTTGGGAGATGGATCTTTATAATTTGGTCAAGCATAATCTCTTAAGAAATGTTGTTGAATCATTTCCAAATTCCATTCATGCTCATCATTTATCACTCGTAAAAAGTTGTCCGTGAATGTAGGCTTTGAGGGAAAATTGGCTTAAAAGTTACTGTGTCTTGGCAGCCATTGACTTTGATACACTTGCACCGCTCTCCATTCTCAATTCTTCATCACAAACCCTTCTCAATAACTTCTCTTCCCAAAGAATACTCCTCCATACGAAGGAAGGGTAAGAGCTTAATCGTGCCTTCAAAAACTTGAATGTTTGAAATATCTCGGCCTTCATTACTCCAGCTACCAAGGAATCGGCACTTGAATGATCCTCCAGCTCTGCTTAGCCATTAGAGCTTGATTAAAGCTAGACGGATCTCAAAATCTCAGTCCACATCTTCATTTAGCTTGACACATTCTTTTCCTACTTTGACCAATAAATAGGCCTATGATTTCTATTGTTTCCCACCAAAATCTAGCAATGACCTTTTGCATATCTTCATAAAGTCCTAAAGAAAGCTTAAACACACTCATAGCATAAGCCAAGATCGCTTGAGCAACTACTTTGATCAAAATTTCCTTTCCACCGCATGAGAAGAGCTTTGCTTGCCAATTGGAAAGCTTGCTGAAAATTCAAAGCTTGATATCATTGAAAAGTTGATATCATTGAAAAAGCTAGTCTTTTTCTTCCCACCATAGTAGGGTAGTCCGAGATATTTCTCATGTTTGAGATCACTTAAGATGAAAGATGTTCTTTATTGTATAGATCCGCTCTTGTTTAATATTTTCACCGGAAAACATGGATGACTTCTTGTAATTAAAAATTTGGCTGGAGGTAACAACATAGCAATCAAATGTTTGCTTTAGGTTTGAACAATCTTCTCTGTGGCTTTCGTAGAATATTAAACTATCATCCGCAAACAAAAGATGAATAATAGACAGCTCCTTACTCGAACTTTAGCCCATGATTATGCTTATGTAATTCAGGCGGCTGGATCAGACCTTTAGCAATCTCATTTATCAACACAGAAAAGATGATGTGGTTATGCACCTCATAATCAGTTCAACAAATTTTGAAGAGAACCCCAATTTTTCCATGGTACATTTCAAGAAATTTTATTCCACCCTATCATATACTTTACTAATTATCCAATTTGAAAGCCACTAACCCATGCTTTTTCCCTTTACTAAGCCTTATTTTATGAGGACATTCATAACTTATAATTATATTATCAGTTATGAGTCTATTAGAAACAAAGGCACTTTAATTTGGTGAAATTACATGATTCAAAATCAGTTTCAATCTATTTGCAATAACTTTTGCCATAATTCTATAAAATAGATTACATAGGCTGATTAGTCTAAAATCCACCACTGTCCTAAGTGTTTTGACCTTTGGAATCAAAGCAATGTATGTGTGATTCAGAGGAGTACTGTTACCTCCATCATTGAGAGTGTGCAAGCAACTGGCTATGACACCTTGGCTCACTGATTTACAGTGCTTTTGAAAAAAGGCTACTGGAAGACCATCTGCCCAGGGACTTTAGTCGGATGCATTTGACTCAAATCTTCTATGATGTCTGCTTCTGTAAATGGCTTTTTCAGTTATGCATTCTTCTCCTCAGAGACTTTACAAAGCATGTCTTTGAGTGCAGTCTCCACTTGGTGGTGAGATAGGTTGGTTGAAGTAAAAAGGTTATCATAGTATTCACAAAAAATTATCTCGATCTTCTCTGCTTCTTCTGTCCATTTGTTATTTTTATCAATAACCCCTCCGATTCTGTTTTTCCTTTTCCTTGTTGTAGCTTTGGAATAGAAAAACTTTGTATTTTTATCAGCTTCTCGTAACCATACAACCCTAGACCTCTGTAAGTCATCAATCTGTTTTTCTACATTCTTGATTTCAGTTCCATTGACATATTGATTGTTGCTCTCTTTGTAGGCCTCCAAATCTTTCAGCAGCTGCTTCAACTTTTTCTCTCTATCTCCAAACTCTTCCTTGCTCCACAGTTGTAATTCAGCCAATGAGTTCTTTTACTGTCTTTTTAAACTGAGTAACAGGGTCTTCACAATCCCACTTGCTGGTGTCCATTCATTCAGATTGAATGACCTCTTGACACTTCTCATATGGGCTTCACATGTCTTCAAAATAGACCGTTGAGAAAGTTCTTATATTGTACTTTTGCTTCTACGAGCATTAACGGATTGTGATCCGAAGTCCATGTTTCAAAGTGTTTTGCTGCTGTTTCATGAAACATACTACCCCAATCCATGCAACAAAAAAAAGTCTTCCTCCACCAAATAAGGACCAAACCTTCTGTTGTACCATGTAAATAGATGGCCCTTACACCCCAGTCTCTCAAACCACAAAACTTTATAGCTTTTACGACCGACACACGCCCATCATTCTTTCCAATCTTCTCATTCAACTGCAAAATCTCTTTAAAATCTCTAAAGCAGAGCCAAGGTAATGAGTACAAACCAGCTAATCTTCGCAACAAAGTCCACGTTTGTTGTTTTTAATCTGTTACAGTATGTCATAAATTCTAGTACATCTCCAAAAACTACCATTTTTAGGATGAACCATTGCCCCTATATGGTGCCTATTTTACGATTTTATATCCACAACTACATCTGATTTCCACAACAAAGCCAAATCACCACATCTACCTTTATTGCTAATAGCAAAACAATTTTCAAAATTCAACTTCTTACATTTATCCTGCATTTGCCTAGACCTCATCTTAGTTTCACACAAGAACATAATTTGAGGCCTATGCATTTGGAGAATATTTTGAGTTTCACGGAACGCTCGGTCATTCCCCAACCCCCGAACGTTCCAACTTAGGATCCTCATGGCTTTTAGCGGGCTGGCTTCCAGCCTCTGCAATTAATTCCTCCATGGCTGTTATTGCTGTCATCTCCACATCTCTGCTCTGTTTTGTTTCCCAGTCAATTTTGCCCTTCGCCGTTAGAGAGTAATTGTTATTTTGGCTGGAGCTGCATGTGCTCCTCTTTTTTTCATTTGGACTTGCCCAACTAATATCTCCCTTAGGCCTCTTTAAACTCTTTGGCCCATTGTCTAATGTTAGACTCCTTTCAATAATGCTAGACTCTTTGACACTCCTTTCAATAAATGGGCCTCCCTATCCCGTGGGTCCTGTTCAATGTCATTTTCTTCCATCCCATTTTTCTTGTTTTGCTCAATTCCCATTTCAACTTCCCTCTCATCATTGTTTTCGCTTCCCGCCTCACTTCTCAGCTTTTTAGCTATGAGCATTCTCTTCTAAGTATTGGGGATATGTCCGAATTAAGATATATTTATAATTTTCTTTCAAAGAATCGGGATAATATATAGATTTCTTTTCCAATCTATATAATTCTCGCATGAAGTTTGTTTTGATTCGAATAATAGTAGAATAAACTTAGGAAGACATTTCTAAAAAATAAAACATCCATGCATTAATATTTGGAAACAATAATATTCACAATAAAAATAAAAATGCAAAAACTATAAATGTATTTTATTTTATCAGAACGATAATCTAAGATCGCTTTAATAAGTCTATCCGTTGTAGTAGTTTCACGCCGCCACTTACTGCACTCCAATTAATCATTAGATTATTTACTTTCATGTCCTAACATGATCAACCTCAACCTGATGCGCCAACCTTTAGCTACCTTTTTCGAACAATCTTGGGATACCCACCTCTTCTATCCTCGATCGACTTGTATTCAAATCAACTTGACTCTCGGTTGACCATCTTCATTTTCTCGCTCACTATTATTGTTTCCGTGTTAACTGCTCATCACCACTCGGATTGCCCTCAAGTTTTGATTAAAGCTTGAACCTCACAACTCGCTTTATATGCTTTCATCTTCCACCGCTCCCTTCCTCTATTCAACTTTATCGCTTCTACAATCGTAAGAGCTTTCAACCATGGCCCATAAGCTATCTCTTTTCTAGCTTGGTTTTGTAATGAATGCACTCCGTATTGATGTCCAATACGACCACAAACAAAACAAAAATTCTACCCTTACATTCTCTTTTTCTCGCCCTCTTCTTCAAAGATCCTCCTCGCCTCGCAACCTCCTTATCTTTTAATTCCAACATCTTTTTCGATAGGTTAGTCACATCAATCGAGATTCTCGAGCCCGATACACTTGCCAAAACGCTCTCCGTAAGCATTCGTCCCAACTTCCTCTACCTTCGCGATTTCTTCACCAATCTCTTTAATTGTTTCTTCATCCATATACATGATGGGGACATTATGTATTTGAA
This sequence comes from Murraya koenigii, assembly GCA_025617385.1. Classification (NCBI taxonomy): domain Eukaryota; kingdom Viridiplantae; phylum Streptophyta; class Magnoliopsida; order Sapindales; family Rutaceae; genus Murraya; species Murraya koenigii. Next base: position 28,266,417 of record CM046811.1, read on the forward strand.
CCCACAAAGACGCATGAGTGAAGGACTGTCTGGTTACCTCTTTGTTGATGCAGTTTTTCCCGCGTGCCTTCAAACAGTATTCTGAACCTTCTGCTCGCGACTATCTATAGTATCCGGAATCCTCTGCTCGCGATTAGCTCGAGCTCGAGCAGGACTGCCTTCCAATTCCGATTCCTCCGGATCCACTAAAACGGGAGTTTCCCGGACTTGTACTCACAGAAAACAGGGTCAAGGGTCGCCGGGCGTATTCCGGCGAAAACCCTCCGACGCTCAAGTCAGGAATCGGGTTGTTCTTTTCGTATCCCTCTTAGTTAGAGAGACCTGAGAGGTAAAAGGATATTCTTTTGCCTTCCCTTTTCAAATGATAATGGGAATCCTGTAAATCGAGTAAAGTCGACTAAGATAGAAGAACTCGTCCAAAATTTTGGAATCCTCTCGAATCAATTTTTCCAACCCTTGTAACGCACTGCTCATTTCCTTTTATACTCCATTTTTCCCGCTCTTTCTCTCCAAGAGCATACATTCCCGCGATCGCTGGTGTCTGGCCCTCCGATAACCGAGATTGGCGAATATTCCCTCGGGATGCGCTACTGCCTCCTTAACCCGGCTCATGTGGCCGGATCACCATGCCTGCACGTGCGCTATGAATGATGACACATGAGGCATGTGCCCACCATCTGCAATAAGTACCACCACTATACCATGCGGGCCCCGATCGACATCCAAAGCGTGTGCCGAGATCTCGGGAAGCGGGCCTGCGCCCTAGGCCCAGGGTCTCGCTGCCCCTAGGCCGGGTCTTACGCCTATTCGGCCGATGACTAAGATGGTCCAACATGTGCTCGAGGACTTGACTCCATGAGAGGTAAAGGGAGAGCTCCTGGTCCTCGACCGCATACTCACGACCTCGACCTTGACCAACTTTGATCGAACCCGATGATCTCGAGCAGCGAGAGCTCTGAGCTCGAAGAGCTCTAAATCCTCGACCTCGACCAGCTTTGACGCCCGATGAGACTGCCTCGCGCTGGCCTGGACTTCGCTCGAGCTAGACCGTCCTCTGGGTACTTTATTCGAGCTGGAAGGGCCTCGGAAGACCCGCCTGATATTACCCAAACACTAGTCCCCCGCTTCTAGTCTTTTGAGTGAAGCGAGATAAGACCGAAACTCATTAACGATGGGCCGATTTGCGGCCTTTTACGCCTCCCTACGCTACTGGCTTGTCTCCCACTTCAATCATTTACGATTAAGCGTGGACACGTGGTCGATCCCACTGGCATTTAAAATTGCAACGCGATCGCATCCGAAAGGTCGTGTCCTCGAAACGCACTGCCGACAGAGATACGTCCTCCTCTTTAAAACCCCCAACTTCTTCACTGCTCCTCTGCTTGCTTACTTTCGCTCAAATTCAAAATTAACTGCCTCCGCCATTTACTCATCTCTTTCATTCTCGCTGCAGTGATTTCCTACCATCTACACTTCCTTTCACGCTCGTGTACAAACCCTTCTTCCACTTCCCGCCGCCATTCTGCTTTCTTCCTCTACTCGAACTCAGTAGTCTATACCCTCAGAGAGAAAAATGTCAAACCCTCAAAGATGCCTGTAGGATGTCATGCTGATGATTCGTCCTCCTCTAGTGATGCGCAACTTCTTAGTATAATTCCCGTGAGGGATTCCAGTCAGATGGGAACTTCCCGCCAGAAACCCACGTGAAAGGCCACCAAGTGAAAGTGGCTACCAAAGGTCCGAGCTGGGAATACCCCATCGATCATGTGAGATGTGAGACCACCCCTGATTTAGATAGCATAGAGTGACTTACCACATACCCGAGAGTATAGTCCTAAGGTTGCGTCAGGTGGGTGAAATCCTCACCATCCCCCCCAAGGATACACGACCTTCCACTTGAGTGCTTTAAATGTGGGTCAGTCGCCTCTCCAACTCTTACTTTGCCCTGGTTTTGTCCAGATTTCGCCTAACCCCGGGCAATTGAACCCGAATGGATGAAGGGTCATTTCCTGACTCTTTGTGTCGTGGAAGCTCGTGCACCTTTACTCGCTAAAGTGCACCCAAGGATGCCGGTTGGTATTATCTTAACTCCAACTCAAGGGTAAAAAGCCTATCACCGATCTCCCAACCTCCGTGGCAACCGGAAGAGCAAATTCTTCTTAGTGGGGAGAATGGGGGCAAGACTGCAATGAGTGGGGTCTCTCCGGCCCACCACGACTTTGCAGTCCCGTGTCGCTTATCTTCCTCGCTGGATTTTTTTTTTTTTAACTTTAGTTTTCCCGCTCACATCCTGCTCTCATTATTTTGACTCGGTTGTTTCGCATTCTCCGGGTGCTTCCCATCCAATCGGGTAGAGCTCGAGCACACGTGCAGCATCGTTTTACAAACGCGAGCTCGCAGTGGAGTCGCTAACACCCCAAAACTTTTGGAGTCCAATTTAATACCGAGTGAAGACATGAGCAGCAGGATGCGTGAGATGTTACATCGACAGCACGGGGACGTACCGGCGCGAGCACTCAAAGAGGCCGCGAATGAAACGCGTGTTCCACCTCCATCCGCTCGGCTTCTTCTTCACGCAGTCGAGCGAGCAAGCTGAAGGTCCTCCACGCAGCGACTAAGGACCGCTGCTCTAGCTCGCCTCGAACCGACAATGTGCAGTGAGCAAAGTCACCGCCAGCCACCGAGCCTTACTGAGGACCCACAATGAGGAGTCAAGCAGATTCTCGGATGAGCCGGAATCTTTAATTCGACGAGTTGCTCAAGCGCTTTCCAATGACTCTCCTCCCGAGCTTTGACACCGCGACTAGGCTCAATAAAATGGCTCAAGGCTCCTGTGAAGAACTTCAAGCAAAGCGTTCAGAGCTTGGAGCGATCGTGAGCGAAATGAAGAGGAGAACCAAAAGCTTCAAAAGGAGAACTCAGATTTTGTGAGAGGACAAGAATGGCCGACTCTAAGGCCTCTCACCTGTGAGGAGCCGATTGTCACTCACGAAGAGTCAGCGATGCTCGAAATGATCCGGACACTCGTAAATCTTCTCTCGAGCGGCACCACGAGGAGGAAACTACTCGCCTTCAAGGGCGATTGACGCTTTAAAGGTCCAACTACCACCGAATACAACAACCAAGGCATCTCAAATCTATGATTGCCTTATGTATGCTTTTGGCAAGGCATACCCCGAGGCCGACATGTCCAAGGTCAAGAGGTGTAGCTGAATACATGACAGCACTCACAGCTCCCAACCAAGTGTCTCAAGTTGCTCCATCCGAGCCTCTAGCTATTGTCGAGAGCTCGCCTCCTCCTCCCGCCGATGTCCCTCCAATCGATGCTCCTCCCGCCGATGTTGCTTTACTCTGCTCCCGATGCTCCACCTGTCACCGACATCGCCCTCCCGATGCATGTACTCTGATTCTCCCTTTTTTTTTTTTACATTTCAGTACTTGTAGTTCTTCCGATATAATAAATAAAAATATGTGTTTGAGTAACAATCATATGTGCAAGCTTGTGTTTCACACTTATGAGATTATCTCGTCATGCTTGGTCAAGAAGAATTATTTATAAGTTGTTGGGCTCTTCTTTGTTTTTTCCCAAGTATAATGTTGTTTAACTCGTGCATGTTTAGACTTTTGCTTTGGCTCACTGAAAGCCTTATGCTTATCTCGTGAGCTCATTCCCACTGGGCTCAAGATTTTGCTCATGGTCTCAGGACCCTTATTCGGTGAGCTCGCTTACCTCGAGCTCTGGCCATTGCCTCGAGTTTAAACCATGTAACCTCCTCACACCTTTCTTACTCGAGCCTACAATTGGTCCTCGCTAGACATCGTCCCGCCTAGGCTTAGGCTTTGGGACTTTGGCCTTAGCATTTTTCATGAGCTTCCTCCGCTTGTAATTAGCCTCGCGATGCACCGTCTCCGCCTAGACTTAGGCTTGGGACTTCCTGGCCTTTGTGTTCTTCGTGAGCCGCTCGCCGGCCTCGCACCGACCCAAGCTTCTTCCGCCGGCCTCGCAATCGACCCAAGCTTCTTCGTGTTACTCCCGCCGGCCTGCACTGACCTAAGCTTGGCACCGTCCCCGCCTAAGACTTAGGCTTGGGACTTTGGCCAAAAGTTCTTCTGAACTCCCGCCGGGCCTCAGAATCGACCCAAGCTTAAGCACCGTCCCGCCTAATACTTAGCGCTGGGACTTCCGCCATGGAATTCTATGCGAGCTTCTTCCGTCAGGCCTCGCACTGACCCAAGCTTGGCACCGTCCCGCCTAAGACTTAGGCTTTGGGACCTTTGACCAAGGAGTTCTTCTTGAACTTCGCTCGGGCCTCGCGAATCGACCCAAGCTCGGCACCCGTCCCCGCTTAAGACTTCTAGGCTTTGCACTTACGGCACATATGCTACTTCTTCACGAGACGCTTTCTACTCCTGGATCAGAATTAACCCAAGCTTCTTCT